>NCSJ02000203.1:0-78267 GCA_002812745.2 Scytalidium lignicola
TTGGGTAGGAAGGAGCGGTGCTCGACGTAGAAGTAGCGGCCGGCGAGGTCGACGGGGCAGATGCGCAGGTTGGTGATGAAGGCGTTGTAGATCTTGTAGTCGGTGTAGCTGTCGAGGCTGTCGATGCGATTGAGGCCGAGCTGGGCGCCGATGCTGTCTTGGTCTTTGAGTTTGAGTTTGTCAAAGTGTTCGTCGAGAGGGAGGGGTTCTTCGGTGACGGGTGGTGGTAGTGGTTGTAGTGGTGGTAGTGATAGTTCGGATTTGTCGGACAGGCTTCCTAACCCTGCGTTTTTCTCTTGCGCCGACTCTGAAGCTGTATCATTGTAGCTGCTGGTGTTCGTATTATGATTGGTGAGTCTTTCCGAGTCGATCCGGGGCAGAGGACTGGGACGCTTTGCGCGCGATGCCAGCGACTTGAGGGAGGAGGTACGCGAAACAGCGCGGCTTTTGGACTGGCTTCGTCCATAATCGAGACTGGTGCGCGGTGTGCCATCGAACCTGGCGTCGAGACTGTTTCGCGCGGGGAGGACGTGGTCGTCGGGGGGGTCCAATTCTCGGAAATCAATCTCAGCGCTGTTGCGGATGGCATACTGGACGTCGGCGATGCGATCGTAGATCGACATGATTTGATTTCTAGTGGCAAAAGTGTCGAGTCGAGGGAGGGGCGAGAATGGAGAAGAAGTGGGTAAGAATCAATTGCTGTACTGCAGCGGCATGGCGGGGCGAGAAAATGTCATCGTCACTCTTGTCACGGAACGGGCGGGTACAGCCGTGGGTATATATACGCAGATATACAGAGAGAGAAAAGTACTTGTCCGAGGTACTGTATAGTTCGCACTAGTTATATCAAGCTTGCTTCTAGAACTTCATATCCCACTTCCGGATCTGTCCACGCCCCTTTTTCCCTTTTTCTCTTTCTACGCAGGTCGAAAACCCTATCGCCGCTGAGGTCATGGTCTGGACCTTTTCCCTCTCTCTCTCTAATCTCTCTCTCATTATTGGGTACGTACCTCTTCCGTGCATGTGATGATTGACCCAAAGCGGAAGGCGGTGCGAGCCCAAGGGACCGACTGCACGTGGATTACGTCATCGCGGGGTGTTGCCGGTCCCTGACGCAGAGGAAGGGGAAGGGGCAAGGTTGTGAAGAGGGATGGGAAAATGATTCACGATGACCATTGTAAAGCATCTCTGGACAAAGATGATAATAGCATCTAGTGAATATAACACTTCTAGATGCAGGAGTGAATACTCTTGTTGGGCTAACAGGACATTTGCAGAGAGTCACGTGGCAGTACGCTTAAGGTGCGTAAAGACATAGGATAGCAACATCGTACGGTAAGAACTGGCAGAATTCACTTAGAACCAAGGAACCAAAGCACCAAAGAACCACAGTTAGATTATTATGCAACCAGGTGATTCTACGTATTGGATCAGCTTATCTATTTATTCCAGATGTTGGAGTTGCCGGCAGATTCACTGTTTCGTCTCGCACCCCGTGTTCCCTAACATCTCTATCCATTTAATTACCTCGATCAAGCAAGAATGGCCAACCAGGAGCAAAACGCGACAGAGCCTGAGGTGCCAATGACTATTGAGGAGATGTAAAACAAATATCCACGGAAGAATGCCGACGCTGCTTGTTACTCACGTAATTATAAGGTGTATGTTATTCTGCTTCTGATCCAGACTTTGGACTGACTTCTTATGGTTGATAGGGAACGTCAGAAATACATACAGCAGCTTCAAAAGCAGACTAATGACGCAACAAACCCCGAGATTATGAAGAATATTCTGGAGGACTACATCAAGTCAACACCACCTGAGCCACCGTAAAACCTCTTGTTCCCAAAACGAATATACCGTACACAACTGACATATAGTATAGCATCGATCCGACTGAGCCTCAAGATCTAGATGATGAAGTCAGGCGGCGTATGCGCATGATCAAATCCATCGATTTCAAAATTCTCGATGAAGCACATAGGATAAATCGCGAGGCTATACTCGAAGCCTATCGACAGAAGAAACTCAAGGTAGACGGACAAGTCACCTTTTGGTATAACGGAAAAATGGTGATGGGCCCATTGCCTCAGAATAATATCACACTGCAAGATATCTATGATTTGAGAGATAAATGCATCCAGCAATATGGCCCGGGTAGGTTTTGGGAAGAGAATGTATGTCTTCCCCTTATATGGTACTTGAGAAATGGAAATAATTACGGCCTCAACAGGATATAAGTCTGATTATGGGAATTAAAGAAGGTCTGCCAGGAGCAAGAACTTTATACCCTTAAACTCACATGCGGTTTGCCTATTGAATGGCATGAATTTTTGCTAATATCAAGCACACTTCAAACACTACACCACCTTGTGCTCTCCTTTCACACAATTTGTACCTGCAAACCAACATGGGCAACATATCGTGAGTTATCTTTTTTAATATTGCAAAATTTTATTTCATTGATTCCGATGTTGTCAAAATAGTATTCAGTCAATGTCCGTCTTGTTGGAACGCAACAGAGTATAAGGATCAATAATGTATTAAATGATACAGGCTCAGATATCTTGGAAATGTACCAGAATGAAATCCAAGCCTTAAACGGCCCGGCGAATTATGGTTACATGGGCGCTCCGACTCCAATTCAAACGGCCAATGGTTTGGTCAATAGAGCCATAATAACCCTCGAGGTGCAACTCGTAAAGGCTGGAACACCAGTGGGAGGCTTCTATAGGACCGAAGCCATGATTTGCCCAGGCGCACCAACTGGTCCTCGTTGCTCTGGGATATTTTTACGACAAAACTTTTTCACGTCGACCAGTCCGTATAACAACATTCTATATGTGTCTGACTACAAGACTGGGGTCGTGAAGCCTCTCCAAAGCACTTAATTATTTCGGTAAGTCATTTCGCACGTGTCACAGGTGTATTTCTGACTAATTTGAATACATTGCCTACGGAGGAGACAGAAGATTGTACAATTAGACGAGTCAGAAGGTTGTATTTTTTTTTATACTATGGATGAACGTTCTTTTATCGAAGATTACTAGGTACAGCACAGCATGCATGTTGAACAGAAACGTTACATTGACCAGGCGTAAAAAGAGCACCTTAAAGCTTAATAAGACGTACTTAGTCTCTGTCAACTGCTACTTAGATTGCTCACAAAAATTTGTGATAATATAGTTTGAGAAATTATATTGTTTTAATCAGATTGCTCATTCGTATGTTCATTATGTGTTTATATGATGGAAATATTTAAATTTTGTTTATACCAAGGAATTTGAAAACAAATTGCCGATTTTTGTAAAATATAAAAACTAGAATCAATTCGCTAAAATGAATCCTGAGTTGCTAGTGCAAGAGCAATATACGGTTGTGCTATTGAAAGTACGACAACATCACCAATTAGGCACTCAATTGAGTCATGCAATAGGCTTTAGTGGTAATTTACCAGGTTCCTTAGGTTGTCTAAGGCCTCAATCTGGTCAATAGTTTTTTTTTATCCTTGTTCTTTAATATTTCTGTCTTGGCACTTTGCTTTCGACAAATGCCTGTCGCCTACCTAAAAGCTTTACGTTCGTCTCCTAACGACTTTTATTTCCTTGTCACTTGGAGAGATAGACCGCTTGCTACTAGTCAATGGCGGCGGATTGTCAAAGTTTAGCGCCAGATTACGTTCGATGGGTTGTGGATTTTGAAGGTGAAGACGGAAAGATGGTAGAGGATTAAAGCTCTGATCCCACTGGGATGAGTGTAATTCGTCCCAAATACTCGTTTCTAATTGTGCAGATCCGCGTGCTGTTGAATAGATATCTGGAAGCTCTTTGCTTTCCCGTAGTTGATGAATCAGAATTTCCCAATTGGTGACAGAGAACAGAGCGCGGCTTAGCAACATGTCAATATTCTTCTGGGCCTTCAATCTCGCTGTCCCTAGAAAGTGTCCCGCTCCATGTTCCAACAAGATTTTGTAGACTTCTAGCCACTTCCGCCATTCTTCATCGCCGGATATTGTAAAGTCGTACGGTGGAATGGCGAGTGCAGCGTGCCAGATTGTGAATGGCTTTGCTGAGCTGTCGGTAACCAACATATTCGGATCGGCTCCATGGTTAAGCAGAAAGGCAATCATTTCAAGATCGGGGGCGGTGGATGGTAGCCAATGCCACGTTGGTAGCCAGGTAACAGCGTCCAGAAGTAGTGGATATCGTTCGTCCTGGTAGACACAGTGATATTTCGGTTTTCCTGGTATGTTTTCCGCAGGTACGACACAACCCTGCTCGAGCACGCTGCCCATGACGTAGCTTTTGATCCCACAACGCGTTGAAATCGATAGAAAATGACAATTGAAGGGAACATTGGGATTGTGCGCGGAATTTACACATGCCCAACCCACGTTGTTCGATCTGAAGGGAAAGACATTGTGAGTTGAATATTGCTGAGAAATAGCTGTACAAGTGTTATCAAACTCTTCCATCAGATCTCGGAGTTGCGCATGGCCCTCCTGTTTGACACCTTTCGCGTACTGAAGAAATTCGCTCATCTGAGACTGAAAAAAGGAAGGGGAATGTTTTCGTCTGCCTTTGATGACGCTCAGAATACCGATGCAATGTCTTAGATGAGCGTCATAAGCGTTCATCTCGAAATTCAACCGAAGTTTCGTAATCCAATGGTCATCAACTGAACTGACTTCAAGAAGCCCTTTGCAGCGGCTATTGATTCTGCGCCGCATGGTCTCATGTAGAACGCGTACCTGGTTGATAGAAAATGGTTGCATATCTCTCTTGAGTACTGAAAGGAAAGAGTCGTCTTCGTCCGCACAAGCGAGCGTCAAGAGATAGGGTGGCGACAAGCTCACCTGAACGAACTTGAAGAGTTGTGCAGCATGTTCCAGATAGAACGGATCTAGGCTAGAGAGCATTTTGTCGTAGAGCTCTTCCAATTCCGGTGGAAGTGCATCAAGCCGCTTTTGCAAATCAGAAATGCGGTCTCCATAAGCCATTCCTCCAAGTATGGAGGCAACCACAAGCCGGACCCACAAGAAAACTCCTGACGACTTGCTGATGATGTTTTCCACGAGTTGAGCTGCGTAAGCAGGCTCTCTCTGGTGAAGGAATTTGAATCCTTCTTTTTCCTCCATGTGTAATGATACATATTCCTTCATGTCTTGATACGTGAGGTGCTCGGGCATGAGGGAGGCACCGTGTTTGAAAGCATCTTCAAACTCAACCCAGGGTCGGCTTGCCACACAGAGCTTAATTTGAGAATTTGTGATCAGATCTTTGAAAAGATCAATGAGGACAGCGTGGTTACCATCAAATTCGTCTAGTCCGTCGACAAAGAGACACATTCGAGAAGTTTTCGTTATTTGAGATGCTGTCTCCCTTAGCATTTGGCCCAACTCATCCTCGGACCAATCCAAAGAATCGATATTGAAAAGATGGAGTGTTTCCCATCTCTTAGGGGCAACGGCTGGTATCAGTTGAGGTTCATGCTCCAATAGCTGAAATAGGAGGGTGCGAAAAAGTCCTGATTGTTTCCTTTGTTCTGCGATGCTGGAATTCCAAAAGTAGAAACTTGCTATAACTAGCTGCTCTCCTCGAGCCCATGGCTGAAGAAATTCAACACAACGAGACTGGTTTTCGGTAGGGGAATCGGTAGCTCGTGTGTTTTTCTCACAAACGAATTTCATTAGGGTTGATTTTCCAGATCCCGGCTTTCCTGTAATCCAGTAAAGCTGAGAATCGGATTGTAGCCAGTCCTTGAAGTTGTCCCACTTTCTTTCGTTGTGTGGACTGTCATTAAAAATCCACCGGAATGTCGAGCCATATGCTTCTGAGATTCGGCCTTCCCGGTCTTTCATATCTGTATAATACAGGCTGGCGAGAACCCTTTTTTCGAGAATCGCTTGTCGGGACTCATCCATGGACGGTGAGAGAGATGTCCTTATCGATTCAGAACTGGAGTCACGGATGACAGCACGTATCTCCTGCTGCAGCTGTAGCCTAGTATCTCCTTGTCTTGTCTCATCCAACTTTGAAGTCACAAAGTTGAGAAAAGGAATTGCAAATCCACTGTCGATAGATTCTGCGTTTTGCGAGTCGTGAGAGATGGAATTTACCACGTCGAGGATCTCTCTTTGATAAGAGATGCTTTTATGTGCCAGGTCCCTATGGAGAGTTAGCGGTGGACCTCTGTTGGGCCACAGCCTTACCGAAGAGAAGCAAGAATATGAAGGATTAGTTGACTTCGAAATTGGTCAACTCTTCCCTTCAGAGATTGAATCTCATCTTCCTTCCAGGAAAGCTTGAATGCGGCCTTCAAGGCGGCGCGCTTCCTGAAACCCTTCTCACGTTTCCCAAAATCCCTGTCTTTCTCTTTCTGCCTCTTCTCATCTTCTTTTTGCCTCTTTTCATCCTCCTCATGCCTCTTCTTTACTGTTATCATAGGTTGCAATATCTTCTCAAGCTGAGCGGCAGCCTTCTGACACTCTTGAGCAAGTTGTGCTAGACCGGTCTTGGTGGCAGGTTCTGGAAATGACTGAAGCTCCTTCAAGACATTTTGTAGGTCAGAATTGATCGTCTCAACGTCAGGAGCGTCGTCATCAGTGGTCGAGGCTGCCTTATAGAAGCTCCAGAAGTTGCTGGTAACCCGAACGCCAAAGTCAATGAACTGGACAATATTGGCTGCCAAGCTGAAAGCAGCGATGGCTTCTGCCATTATGACCCACTTAGTGAAAGGAAATTCAGTTTTTGAGGGATCAAGTCTAGGAAGGCTGTCGGGTGGGGTTGGTTCGTCCAAATTACGGAGGGAGGCTCTACCTGCATCACCATCGACGTAGCCGCCATATGCGGGTAGCTCAGCCTGATCCCATGATGGAACTTTGCGACGAGGTCGAACTCCTTATTGGACACTTGACGGATGGAAGTACTTATGGGGTTCAACAGGATAGAGGACTGTAGTTACTAATGAGGGGCTAGACGGTTCAGCCGTACGTATAGCGTTCTTGGTGGCTATCTCGAGCTGAAAAAGAACAGTCTTGACCGCCTTTGATCTACTTCGATGAATCGTTATTAAACACAGCTCAACCCACCCATCAATTTAATATGTAAGTTATGTACTTTATTATATAAAATTTCGATATCAAAACAATCTGCCCGCAACGTCATAACTACATAAGGAGTTGTTCGGGAGCACGGCAACAAATTACTCTATGCACGAGTCGTCAACCTTCAGTAATCAAATATCATTACATATTATAAACTGGGGGTAGCTAATACTAACACATGGAGGATAGCTGGCGTTGTTCGTACTTTGGCTATTGCCACCTAAGGACTACCTTGGCTTCGAGTATCTAGTTGAGCTGAAATGAGCGCAATTAAGGACCTGGATTACTAGGTCCAGGGCATGTCGAAGGGAAACCAAGAGAATTCGACACCTCGGCAGGGGGACTTGATTGAGCATTCAGCGCACCTAAATCACTAAGTATTTGCCGAGCTTCTGTCAGCATAGTACCATCTCTCGTTGTATCCCCTGGAATGTTCTGCGATGGAAAGGCAAATTGCAGGAAAAGTCACCAACAGTGAAGCTTTATCACATATAATACTTATGCAACGGCTGTTATAGATTCTTCAAGATAACTATTTTGGAATCTGCCAATAATTACTATTCCATTTATGAGCCTTAAGCATAGGGGCTACAGTCATTAGGGTAGGAGCGTCAACATCTCTCTGTGCTCATTCCCGCTTAGCCTTCATGATATGCACGGACATCCTATATCACATCCGTTTATATCTCTTCTAATATGGTTTTATACACCTAGATATGGTCAAGGTTGATATTCCCACCTGTTGTTGCATCCGTATAACAGCTGCGCAATATCTCCAATAAATTTGCCTGTTGGCCTTTATGGGCTCTCTGAAAAGCCAGAACCTTTCCTAGCACTGCATTTTCCCAACTACATTCGGCTCGTAGAGGGCTAAAATATTCCAGACGACCCTGTAACCATTCACGATGGATAGGGTCATCCGTCTCTATGGCTACAATAAAAATAGGCCAGTGCACCCGTAGCAGTAACCGTGGGTCTACTGAGTGTTGTTTATGTAGAATTTTCAGAATTCTTGAGGTCGCTTGTCGATGCATTGACGTGGGTGAGGAGTTCGGATGTAGGAGACGGCGGTGGTAGATGATAAGTCCGTAGAAGAGACATGCAGCGAAGTAAATTGTGTCCAGCGTGCGGCGTGCGGAAGTTGCTCCAGCGAATTTAACAGTGATGAGGAGGTCAGAATATCTCTGGTTAGAATCATTAGTGTCGGTATAAGACTTTTTCCAAGGCCCTTTAGTCTTGGAGAAACATATGAACCTTACTTCACCGATTGCCCTAATTTCCGCAGATAAAGTCTCTGGAGAGATACGGGTGCCACCAATATTTTTATTATTTCCTATTGCTAAATTCCAGATCTGCTGTCGAATTATGTGGCTATGATGGATGAGTTCGAGACCCCGATGGTTCTCGATATCGTCCAATATCTCATGATCCGGATACCTCGATCCCCAGAAACATCTAGCCCAAATACGCGCACATTGGTGCAAGTAATCGGGATAGAAATACGGATTTTGAAACTCATAAAGAAAAGGAAAAAGGCAACTCTTGAGGCCCATTGGTTGACAATTAATTTCGATGTATCTGAGGCTATTAGAATATGTTGCTATTCAATGAGAAATTAACTAGAACACAACTCACAAGATCCAGATCAGTAATTGGGCCAGTATTGGGAAATGAAATTTTTTGTTCTCATCATCAGGATGCCCTAAATCAAACGACTCTTCCTCTTCCAAATCAACAATTTCATGTTGCATCCTGAAGATTTCGGGATGAGCCTTCAGCAGGGTTACCACGCCGTGGAGATGCATTTGCAAGTGAGATACCGAATGTCCAAAGAGCGACTCATAGATGATCATCAAGAACATGATGGCAAAAATCATCTGTACATCAGAACGAGAGATATTCGGATCGACGTGTGTGAGCAAGTCACGAAATTCCCGAACTGCCAGACCGTAATAAGAGCGACCTTTATCTTCTTGGCCATCTCGATCATGGTGTCGAGATTTATCTGTCGCAGCAATAGCTAGGATCATCCGCATTATAATCTTACTTGTTGCAGCTGGGGTTTTGTAAATATAGTTGAAGCAGCTCCAGTCCCAACCCTTCATGAAGAAGAATATTGGTGATGAAGATGGGAAATATTGGAAGTATTCTTGATCATTATCTGCTAAAACCAAAGAATTTGCACATATCCGTTCTCTTGGGCTATTCAATGGAAAGATTAGGCGGGGCGAAAATGAGTATAAGCCTTCAAACGATAATGGCGAAGACGAGGACAGCCTTTGTTTGAAGATGCCTGCCTCTTGACTGGTTGAACTGAGGTAGCTGTTAGTATTCCACAGTACCTCCAACTGTTGGTCCACATTGTCGCGACCCCTCCGACATGAGACTAGCTGCCATTGGGAATGTCTGTGTCGACTAAGTCGTCGAGCCTGTCCAGGGACGCTACGTTTGACACGGCCACCCCATTCACATGAAAGATGCAAGCCGGTACACTTGCTACAAACCGGTTGCTGCTCATCACATTTCACTTTACGCCGACGACATGTTCGGCAACCTATCCAAGGGAGATAGTAGCTTCAGTATTGTTCAGTGCTGCCAAGAGGAGGTCTTACCGTTCTTGGATCGCGCGGCGTTTCTCCCAGACATGGGTTTGCAAGACGTGAAGTGAAAAGATCCCTCGCGAATCAGTGTCGTAGCGGCTCAATCAGTCCCACAATCCAATTTCATCAATCACTGGACGTAAGTACAGATGTGTCTTCAGGCGACGTGAAAACGGGGCTGTTATTTGATCTCAAGCGGCCACCCACTTTCGTGATAGTTAATGCCCGGACATTAACAGTTAGATAAGATAAGCACAACTTATTACGGCATTTACGAGCGATTTCACATTTGCCAAGCAAGCCGAAAATGTATGGGATAAGTCATCACGTGGCCTCACTTACCGATTTCAGGAAATTTCACGGACCTTCGAAAGCGGAGATAAAAGATCTAAGCCTGTATCATACAGATAAGAACATTCAGCGATGTTACAAATGGTTATAATAGCACCATATTCTACATTCTGTCTATTTTTATTAACGATACAACACCATATTTATTTGGAAGAGCCAAGTTTACGAGAATTTCTCTTCCGCTAGTTATATCTTGGTTTGCATTTTTGCTACAGTCAAAACGGCTAATTTTATGATTGCGTCGTTGATAATAAATTATTAATTGACGATGTTAGACCAGTCACATCACAGGGTTGAACGAATAGAACCGCTCTTATCAGCGATCTCGCTCTCCCATTGTGTCTTAGCTGCTTCGTAGAGATTTTCCTTGGTCAGCATGTCCCAGCCCACCAGAGCCAGCGATTTGCCCGCGACAATGGCTTCGCGATGTGCATCATCAGTTGCAGCAGCAGCCGCGAATGATGGGTGATGAGGAAATGAACCTTCTGGTGCAGGGATACCAAACACGGTATGGAGCGTAGGAACAACATAGCTAACATTACCTTTTCAAGTTGTCAATGGGTGGGCTATTGATTGCGGGTAATTAGCACTTACCGATATCCGAGGATGCCGCCAGCACCTTGTCGAGCTTCTTCGCAACATCGCGTTTATACTGGGCCATGTGGACCTGATACCGATCGCACAGTGTCTCATTCAATTTGATGTCCGCGTACAGTTCATCTCTGTCATACCAGTCAACACCCTGGATCTGGAGACAAGCTCTAATACAAAACTTACTCGACGATTTGTACCTCGCAGCCAGTTGCTAATGCTGCTGCCTCAAGGCATCTTCGAACCCGTGATACCAGTTTATCCAGTCCATTGAGAGTAGGACTGCGAGCCTGCCAGACACATTTCGTGTATGCTGGGATTATGTTCGCTACTTTTGGGCTATCGACGAAAGCACCGTGAATTCGTTCATCCGGCAATATTTGTTGCCGCAAAACAGAAACATTATTATATGACAAAACCAGCGCGTCCAGAGCGTTCACACCCTCCCATGGATTTCCGCCGGCGTGGGCATTCTTGCCGGTAAAATCACATACCAGCTTCTTTCGAGCATTCATCAGTACCCCAGCAGCTCCATCAGAAGCGGCCCCCGGAATAAGATTCTTAGTGCCCCCATGACTACAATAACCGTTAGTTTTCCTATGGGTTGTCCTTCTTTATTCGGACCAGATTGGGGGATAACAAACGCCATCAAAGATATATCAACTCCCTGGTATGCTCCAGCATCAATTAATTTTGCCTTTCCACCACCATTCTCCTCAGCTGGCGTTCCTAGCAGCTGGACTCGGCCTGGAATGCGGTATTTTTTTAATAGAGATGTCAAAGATAGAAACGCTGTGATACTGCTGGTAGCAATCAAGTTGTGACCACAGGCATGACCGATGTCAGGTAATGCGTCATATTCTGCATTGAAGTTGATGAGACGACCACCAGATCCAAACCGTGCCTCAAATGAGGTCTTTAATCCATATGCGTGGCGCGTCACATCGAATCCTTGTTCCTCCAAGAAGTCACAAATCAGATCATGAGCCTTGTGCTCTTCCCAGGCCAGTTCTGGATTTTCCCAGATCTATATAGGTCTGATCAGTAAGTCTTGTTGAATAGAGATACGATTCAATTACCGTTTGGTTGATCTGGCGAAGGCGTGTCTCAAGGGCTTCGACAGAAGTATCTACTACCTCTATTTCGTTGTGTTCCGCAACTGCCATCGAGAATATTTTAGAAAAGGTAATTATATAGGTCTGACTAAGAGGTTCTTCTCTTGCTATATAGCGGATAACACATCAAAAGTCGGAAAACTGCTAGATATCATCCTTATATATCTCGATCCATTTCTTTGTTTAACCTCGGATCCCCGACTATTTCGTTAATATAGTCTACGACCCATCTAGTGCCAGATGAGGGGTAACCTGCCGTGATTACCGTTCCAATCGTAATTGATGGATCCATGACCCCTTTGACCGTTTAATACTCTTGGATGTTTGGTATTCGAATCATCTCGGCTCACTCGATGAGCTAACTGACGCATCACCCCATATTGATGAGATAGCTAGATAAGCAGTAAACAATGACACATTGGAGAGGCGATTTCTCTGATAGTTTAGTAACCCCCAACTACTTTTATTTCCCATCTATCAACTGTGGTATGATAGCGAGCAGGTTTTCATGATACGAAAAATCCCCATTCCCCATGTAGCCAATCACAACAGGAGGGGTACCTCTGCGAATTGCCGATGTGCATTAACGGGAGCCAATCATGAATGTTGAATTGCCGACAACCCAAAGCTAAACTGCCGATAGAGAGCTCTAGAATGTTGACAGTGTCTTATATCGAGAGTTAGGGGGATCATCAGTTCAATCATGATATGTGATACGCAAAATTACCGTGGAAAACTATCCGAAAAGAGGAGAGAGTACGTATTTCTCTACATCGAGTAAATATTGATAATACCAGCCAATACATTCCTAGATACCTATCTTCTTATCAGCTTGCCTTTCTCGAAGCAAGCAGTATTTATTCAATGCTCTTCAACCATATTGTTCTTTAAGTTTCCTTATTGAATACATTCTTAATATTAACAATAAGATGGACAAGGCGACCACTCATGAGAAATCCCCAGAGGTGGAAATATGTGATGCGAAAGAGCTAGTGCTGGGGAACGCGAACAATCTTAATAAAGATGCCGACCTCCATCAAATTTTGGAAGTTCATGCGACTCTCGAAGAACAGCGTAAGGTGCTGATGAAGATTGACTTACTGTATGTGTGAACTTTTCTGTAATATCGCAACGAATGACTTAACAATAGCACAGTATGATTCCTCTCATGGGTTTTTGCTACATGCTTCAGTACATGGACAAGCTTGCAATTAGTCAGGCAACACTTCTTGGGCTGCGCCAAGATCTGGTACGTCATTAATCGCATTTACTGGTGAAAAGAAAAATCAGGTTGACAGGTATAACCCTTGTAGAGCTTGCAAGGCGATCAGTACTCCTGGTCGTCAGCCATTTTTTACTTTGGATACCTTGCATGGAGCTTGCCTGTATCTTATCTCATTGTACGCTTTCCGTTAGGAAAATATCTCGGGGTATCAGTGTGAGTATCCGGGCTTTCGGTATTCCAGCAAGACATTCAATAACAAAAACCAAAGCTTTTTCTGGGGTGGTATCCTCATGTGCCATGCAGCTGTAAAAGGATTTGCCGGCCTCATGACAGTTAGGTTCTTTCTTGGAATTGGAGAAGCAGCTATTGCTCCTGGATTTGCTATGCTTACGGGCATGTTCTACACGCGAAAGGAACAGCCACTACGGTATGTATAATATTTGCCGTTGTGCACCATCCAGAGAGCTGACTTATTATAGGCAAGCAGCTTGGTTCCTTGGAAATGCCATTGCCAACGTAATAGGAGGTGTAGTTGCGTACGGAATTGGTAAAATATCGATCAGTAGCGGTTTGGAACATTGGAAGCTTCTCTTCATTATACTGGGATCGGTTACCTCCGCTTATTCCTTAATACTTATTGCTTTCTTGCCAGACTCGCCTCTCAACGCACTATTCTTAACAAGAAAAGAACGGATGATTGCTGTCCAACGGACATTGTCCAATAAAGTTGGTGTTATGGATGAAGGCAGATTTTTGTGGAATCAAGCCTGGCTGGCTCTACGGGACCCTCAGACCTTGTTCCTAGTTCTATACACATTCTCCATCAACCTTTGTAACGGCGGCCTGACCAGCGTGAGTACATATTGTGTGGAGCACTTCCTTATAAAGTTGTCTTTGACTAATAGATACAGTTCGGTGGGATCATCATTGCAGGATTTGGCTTTTCAGATTTCAAAGCTCTATTACTCCAAATGCCACTAGGAGCAACACAGGTTGTTTTCTTGATCCTAACATCCGGGTTTGCGACGTTTGTTCCCTCCACCCGTATTGCCATCATGATCTTCAATTGCACCGTGTCCCTTATCGGATACCTTCTCATCTACAAACTTGGCCCAGATGCGCAAGCTGGGAAGATGGCTGGACTATGTCTTGGAACTGCTTTCGCCACCAACATCCCTCTCTCACTAAGTCTTATTAGTTCCAATGTGGCGGGTTTCACCAAAAAGAGTGTTGTTAGCGCAGCTTTGTTCGCGGCATATTGTGTAGGCAATATTGCTGGGCCTCAGTTCTTCCTCGCCTCTCAGGAGCCTACATATATCGTAAGTTCTGACTTCTTTCCTGTTCTTCAAATGTGAGCACTGATGCCTTTCCTGCCAGACCGGTATGACAGCCTGCCTTGCTGGAGCTGCCTTCGGTATATTCTTTCTTATCTGTCTACTTCTATATTATATCTGGGAGAACCGCCGCCGGGATGCCCTATACGGGAAGCCCAATGAACTTAGCACTGGTGAAGAATTGCAGGATGAGTTGGCGAATATTACAGATACTGAGCTCCACAGTTTTCGATATGTTCTTTGAAGTTAATACGATTATTGTTGATGGCATATCGTTATAAAATGGGATTCAGCAGTTAGGTTATAGCTGGTCCGAGTTGTAACTAGATCCTATATACAAGGGTGTTTAATGTTCACTTGACCAAAAGAAAAGACAGAGAATAAAGGAAATTCCATTGCATTAAGTGTTTGCAAGCAGGATACATTCAATAGTAAAACAGGCTAGAAAGATGATCTTGACGCGTTAGGGGCACCGTAGATAGGACTCATGAAAGAGATAAAACTGAAAACAAATCCATTACCGGCTTACTTTCCACAGCTTCACAGAGGCTTTCATAACAAGTCACCCCTAATTGACCTAAACTCATGAAATGTAGAGAAAAGGTCATTTAGTAAGGGTATCTGATTGTACTAGTTGACACTGGAGACTATCACTCTATTTCTCAATAAGCAATATTGTTCTTAAATACTTCATGCAACTGTGTTATTTTGCCATAAACTATACCAGACCATTAAACGTAGCTCTTAGTTAAATCATAATGCTCCTACAAAGGACTCACCAACCACTTAGAAATTGCGAGTCTATTAGCTTTCTGTATATCCAGGAAGATTTTATAGGTCTTCCCCACAAAGGTGCAGGGCATGTATTATTATACTGTTAGATTCAGCACTTACTTATGTATTATAACAGAGAAGTGACTTAGATTAATAGAAATAACTTCATGTAACGTTTATAACTGGTAGTCTCGAGCTCTTGCCATATCGAATAAGATTACCATGTGTTACTGGCCGTGGGGAGTAGAGACAAGGAGAAAAGGTAAAATCATTGCTCTTTGGGGTGTGGACGCAAGATGTGCACATTGACACACCGTGCATGAGTGCATGAGTGCGCTCCTTTTACCTGCCTATTGTTACGCGAACAGCAACTTAGGGGACTGTAATTCCTGCAAGATGGAAGCATGCCTGCTGATATCACTGGCCACTAGTTCTTAGTTTTAAACCACCAATTTACTTCATACCTCTGAATTGTGTTGGGATACCTGCGTCGACACAGCCGCTCATTTTGTCCTTGTCCACAAACCTTTGGCTGAGACACCGACACCGCAAAATCTGAGGAACGTCTCTGCACGAACGTGCACCTGACCTATATATATAGCTTCACACTGACTGGTGCGGTAGATAGCGTGTTAGAGGAGTCGAGATACAATGTAATAATCTCGTATTTGGGATTGGCCAATCAGGAAAGACGTGGTTACCTATATTAGTTTTAAATTTGACAAATCCTCATATCTTTTGGCTTGCCTTATTAAATTGAAGCATTGTGGCCCTGATTGGAGGTGTCATTTCCCATCCGTTATCTATATCTTTGGTGAAATGGTCCAAGAACCGTTGAAGGTCGTCAATACATTCGACAACCACACGATTCTAATCACGATGAACCCTCTGCTTTTACAAGACTAGGTGGTTGGTAGCGAAAATTTCCCACCGTCCGAGCGCCCACCAACTATTACCACTCCATCAGACAGAGTGATATTTTCCCGCGTGATTCGTTGAAAGGTGACTGTTTTACACTTAAAACCCCACTGCTTCTATGTCATGTAAGGGAAAGATGTTTACTCACGAGTCAAGTGTCCACTATGCCTCAGCGTTTCCTTGACGAAACTATCCATTTTCTGCAGCTGCGCCATACTATCCATTGTCCATTGGCCTCCCACTTCTCTCAGCGTCTCCTCAATCTCCTGCCTCAAGATCTGCACGTACTCAGGCTGCGTAGCAAGATTGAATATGCAATTCGTGATCAACTGGGTTGTTGTATTCACGCTCAGAGCCCCGATGAGGAGCTGCAGAATGGCACGCAATTGTGGATCGTTTTTATCTTTGGGGTCATTCGTGTCGTTCCGGAGCCATTCAATCGAGTCGTGTGGCTTTTTGTGTTTGTGATCGCGGTTCTTCTCAGCGGCAACTCGCTCGGCTAGGATAGGGGCCAAAATGTCTTGCGCTCGACGGTTACAGTCCCAGACGCTGCGGAGTTCGGGAATGAAGAATTGAACCACGGGACGCAGGAAATCAGGGAAGACTCGAAGCTTGGCTGACGATATGAAGATGTTTTGGGTGTACTATTAATTCCTTCTATTAGTAGGCCTCGTTTCGGTGCCTGTTTTTCACTTACATTAGTATTTATATCAATCCATTCATCATTTTCTTGAAGGCCGTTTCCGATGAGAGTCTTTGTGTTGATTCGACTCACGATTCTCAACGTACGTGGAATACACCTTGACCGGAGTCCAATCTACAAGTAAACTTCATTAGACTACGTCAAGACTGAGCACGGAAGGATATTCGTACCTTTGCATTCGGGAAATTCCAGAGGGATCAGACTGGAGGCGTCTTCTCTTGCATCCACGAACATGGTAGCTAGAGCGCAAGATCAATTAATCCAAAGNTTTTTGATACGCNAAAAATGTCGTGAAGAGGATGGCAATACAACTCACGTAAATACTTGGTCAGATCTTTGTGAATGCCCTTTTGCACGTAGTCCAATTTCCATTGTTCGACTGGCAATAGGTATGGCCCAAGAAAGAACTATCGACACGTTACTTAGTGATGATATCCAGGCGAAGAAATTGTGAGCTTATCGTACAACCCGCAATGCAGATGGGAACTTTGTGTCTGGCAACATCTTCACTTCATCAATATAACGCGCTGGGAGGACAAGCTGGTTTCCTTGGCTTGTCCATATTTGGAAAAGAGTCTTGGGGAACTGTGCCGTGGTGAGTAAATTGGAGAACGAAGAAAGAATCGTAGGTGATATCTTGCTTTCCTATATGCCTCTCGGAGCGCGTATGGATTATCGTATGACCATCGTTTCCTGTAATTTCCCGCGGCCACCGTCTCTGGGGTATATAAGGGAATAGATGAATTTTTGTCTGGGCGATTGGCGAACGACCGTATTGCTACGAGTACAACTGATGTGAGAACAGAGGCAATTAGAATAAGTGAGAGAGAGCTTCTAGAAGCNAAAAAATTCCTGTAGGTAGCTTCCGAGAGACATATCGTTTGTTTTAAGTGAAATTTGAAAAGATTTGTACAGAACAACTTCGGGTTCAGTAGAGCAATGTGCTTTGGAAAATGGGCAGAATGCGAAAAGGTTACTATTGTAATTCCAACAAAGGGGGCACGAAGCACTTGATATTAAACAGCTGTATCTCCTTACATAAATTATCTCCTTCCTCTCTCTCTCACTCATACTTCCTTGCCGCTATATGTGCGAGGCGTGGAGAACAATGCCGGCATACGCCTCGGCTCTACATTACTTTCCGCCGTTTCTCATGTTGCTTTCCTAGTTTCCTCCCGTCATGTACGTGTAAGGCGTAAAGCGTGTAATCCGGAGATATACGAGTATCCTAGTTACAGCTGTGAACTGATAGATAACCCCTTTGGGCCAACGGTGGGTGATATAATCGAATCGAATCGAATCAAACCATATAAGCCGCGCACTCGCTCGTTCTTCAGCCAGATGAAGAAAAGCGACTACCTACTTTATAATGCACGCCGCACCTTAGCCTTCGCTTTCTCCACCAGTCAAACACGGAGAAGAAGCTACAGTGCGCGCCGCACACTCGCCTAGCTTATTTATGTTGACTAATACAATCCTCCTCCATAAGATGCAACAATAGGCAGACAACGCGTTGTTGGTTCTTTTTAAGGAGTTGGAGGCGGCGTCGATAAGAGATAGAGTAGATTTTAAGCCCCTTCCGTCCTCCATTTACCTCCCGTGTTATATGTGGAGGTATACATACTATCGCACCCGGTTTCCCGCTCCCGAATAAACCCCTTTGTTCTTCTTCCCCCCCTACATTGTACAACATGCGTATGATAGAACGCCGCCGTGAGCAGAACAAATTGGCCCAACGCAGATTCCGTCGTAAGTACGAAGCAGACCACAAGGCAACAGTGAAAAAAACAATGAGGGGTAGACAGTCGTCGTGGCGTCGTGAGGACGACTCCTCTGTCCGATATTCTATATTCTATATCCTATATCCTATACTCTCCTGGTTTGAGACTGACTTGTGATTTTCGTGCATGCAGAGAGGTATCAAGATAATGGGAATGGGAAGAATGTCAGCCGCCAACATGCGCAGGTGCCATTGCCGTCGATAGAGACAGCACCGTTGTCGCGGCCACCACCACCATCAATCCTGTCTACTGAGATACTCACGCCAAAGGGCAGCTCTGTGCACGTCCCGGCCTCCTCCTCCTCCTCCACTTCCACTGCTTTCACCACCTCCAGCACCTCCACCACAGAGATGCTTACGCCGATGAGCAGCTCCTCCCACCCCTCATCGACAAAGTCCCCCGTCCCCCCCCAGATACTGCTCAGACCCTCTCCTCAACTGCTTACGACTGACTGATATGAACAATATGAACAACCTCGATGGCTCCCGCTCACCTCTCGAGCTGGACTCAATGACGACAGCCTCGCTGAGCAGCATGCTGACAGAACAACCCTTCCTCCACAACAATATCCACGACCTTTCGCCGTACAGAACGCAGCAGAGCTTCGTGGAGAGTGTAAGAAGCGGAGACAGCCAGGGGGTCAATACGGGCTGGGCCAGCTCACTACATATAGCGGCGCAGAAGGGCCACGATCGGATCGTGCGCGTGCTACTACAGCACAGCACCGAAAGCATTGTCAATGTGCCGAACAGTGAGGGTCGGACGCCACTGATATGTGCCACCATTGGAGGACACAAGGACGTGGTCGCACTTCTGCTGGCAAATGGGGCGCTTTTGAGTTGCGTCGATCATTTTCACCGTTCCGCCATTCATTGGGCTGTCGTACACCGACGCGATTCGCTGTTGAAACTCCTGCTCAGTCATGGTCAGGGCGAAAAGCAGACGCCGGCGCGGACGGTCATCGACGGGTACGACCTTAGTGGACAGACGCCGTTGCATCTGGCCATTGACGAGGATTTCGAGGACGGCGTGCGGTTGCTGCTAGAGTACGGCGCCAACATGAACCTGGTCGCGCGGAGATCGAGTGTGGGGACCTTGAGTTGAGGAGGAGCGCAATGTTGATCGACATGGAGCGCTCCTTTGTCGTCTCCTCGGTCCACTTCCTTCCCTTCTACACCCTGCCCGTTTCCTCAACCTATCTTCCTCCGTCACCCTTTCGCGGAAGAGACTCGTGGTTATAGACGAGACTTGTTCTGCTGAGAATGCGCCCTCGAGATGTCGTGAGATCATCCAGTCTTCCTTCACTAGAGGAACGCAGCCACGCAGCCGCGCAGCAAACGAGAAATTAAAACAATGAAACGGATAACGGGTAACGGAAAATAAGATATAGGGAATGGGAGATAAGACAATGGGTGTTTAAAGGCCTCACACTTTGCTGCGATTATAGACTAGATAACAGCGGCTACAAAGCACTGAATCTATCTCTAGAACATAGACTTTTGTTAGCCTACTAGGTCCGTGTATGGTGTATATAAAATTTCTAGACAGAATAAAGCTCTCCACTATCGTCTATGATAATTACTATTCAGACTCTCAACCTATCTTTAGCTCGATCACTACATAAACTATAAGCTTTGACCCTAACAACTTTATTCAAAAAGTAGGCTAGTCCCGTACATCTTGTTCGAAACTAGATTAAAACTAGGTTAAAGCCAAGATTTCTGCTTTTCGAAAATTATTATATAGCCTGAGGACTTGGGAGCCTCGGGACTCTATACCTACCAAGTGTTTAGCTTAGTATTAGCTAGCCACTTGTGTGTCCAAGCTTTTAAGATTCTTTTGCTCTCAGCTGTCTTCTCTCTCGATTTGATAATCCAGTCTTGGCTTGTTCGTTTCTTTAAATATTTTTCTACTTTCCCGTCCGTATACCAAGTAAGCAATTACTGTCAGCGATGTGCTTGTTTTCGCTAAATACCCACTAAGCTCAAAGGAAGGATATCGGTGCAACTCCGAGCGAGCGTCATGCACAGCAGGTTGGGATCCGATTAGAATCTGACATTGATAAGCTATGTGCGTGTGGTGTTGCGGGGCGAGTTCCTAGTCCTACGGAGAAAGATGTTCAATCTCCCTCCCTCTTGTAGCGCTTACTAGTATGCTGATAAAGGTGCATAAGTAAGCTAAATCGGGCCGAGCCGAGCCGGACCCTAGCTTTAGCTAAAGATGTACGCTTACCCGCTAGTGCCCGCTCGGGTAGATTATCAGCCCGATGGGATGCCAATAGAGGCGAAGGCTTGAGGAGTGCTTGATTATATTCTGCTGACCGGTGCAATTTGCCCGGCGGGTCAATAGAGGCTTCACCTTAAGGGGTGATTGATTACTCGCCATGTTCAGAAGTCTGTTGTAGCCCGTGCGTACAGGCTAATGTTAAACCGGGAATTTGAATATAGGAGCCGAAAAGCACCTGCAAAAAAAATCGGCGAAAATTGGCCCGTGGGCACGGGCTACAACAGACTTCTGAACATGGCGAGTATATTTTGCTGACCGGCGTAATAGTTGTAATGGATTGTATTATTATTATCTCGCAATGAAGTTAATTACGTATAAGCGTCCGTCGAGCTAATAGAGGGTTCGCCTTAAAGAGTAATTTTATTTATTTACAATCATACTCTTTATTCGGCTGTTCCTAATCGGGCGTTTGTAGAGACTTCTCGGGCTACAGTACATGGTTTCCTCTACTAATATTCTCATTGTTTTGCTATTCTTTTGTACTTGTATTGTAATATAAAATCGTGCTGTTAGTAAGGGAATAATCAATAGTAAATGGGCAAAGGACAAAGTTTTACTCAAAAGTTTAAACTTACGCTACTCAAATTCTCATATACCTATTACTCTATAGTTTAGTCTATCATCTCCTTGTATTGTACTATCGATTATGACTTTTATTCTCTAGTAAGTTTATCCCTCATTTTGATGTTTGTTTTTAAGGAATTAGTTTACCTATTTTTTGTATATAAAATTATTTATTGATATGTTAACATGTCAACAACATATTATGCAATCTTTGAATTTGTAAACAATTGTCAGGCAAGAAAATAGGTTTATTACGTCCATTTCTATTATAAAGGTATAATATGTATCAAAAAGGCTAAGGATTCCTTTTGAACCCTATAATGCAAGTGTTATCTCTATCTGTAGTGTTTCGTGAGGTTCGAAAGGTTGTGTTTTGACGTATTGATGTGTAATATTGATTAAAGCCTTGGAATAGTTGTGTAATCGAAAATCAAACGGCAAATCAATCGTATGAATGCTCAATCTTGGCTCTACAGACAATGCTGTAAGTTCGTAGCCCTCACCGCGTACAGGTGTTGAGTCTCGAGGGCCCTTAAAGGGTAACTGATTACATCCTGCTGATGTGTAATAGCTCTAGTGGATTGTATTATTGTTATCTCGCAATAAAGCCAACGGCCGTAAAGATAATTACATATAAGCGTGCGCTGTTCGTAATATGTTATTGATTAGAAAGGGAATAATAATATAAGGAAATTCTTAATCTCTTGACTATTTTAGGAAAGGGGGAATAGAATATTCTGATTGGCTAACCTGTCCAGAAGATTTGCGATATTAATATTTCAATTCGCTTATGAAACTAACACTTAGGGACACTGTAAACTACCACGGCGTTGATATTCGAATAGATAGATTTGCTTGCACTTCACTACCATGGACTTTTCTTGGGCTAAAGATGGCACGATCGACCCCAAACTGCTATTGGGCGTCGGCGGTTTGATTGTTGCCCTTATTGTGTTTGTTCTTTCAAACAGAACAGAAAAGATAGTAGGTATACCAGTGATGACAGGATATGGCTTGGATCATGAAAGAGCAATGATGGAAGGCGCTTTGAAGGTAAGTGTCACGACCAATATTCTTGTGAGCACCTCCTCACTGAATCCTACTTTTTGCAGTACCCGACAACTCCTTTTGTTGTCGAGACCCAGCGACCTTTTGTGATAATACCGCCAAATTGTTACGAGGAGATCAAAACCCTCCCACAAGAAAAAGCAACCCTTTGGGAGATCCAGAAGAAAGAAATGGGATCAGAATTTACTGGCATCTTCCAGCATAATCCCGAACTCGCTCTGGCGCTGAGATCGGATCTGAATCGAAATCTAGCGAACACTCTCAACAAGGTGGAAGATAAAATAAGCTGGGTTTTGGAGAAAGAGCTGGGACACCCCAAAGACTGGAAGAGCTTTCATCTGCACAATTTTGTTGTTCTTGTGGTCGCACGAATGGTCGCGGGCGTCTTTGTCGCGCCACGCTTCACCCGTGATGATGAGTGGAATCACCTGTCACTTCGACTCACAGTAGACCTTCTTCAAGCTAGAGATGCTATCAAGTGGTGGCCCACGTTCCTACAACCCATTGTTGGACCATTTCTTCCAGAGATACGAAAAGCCAATCGGTATATATCAAGGATGGCTGAAATGTTGAAACCTGTCATCACCAGCTGTCTCTTGGAAACTTCCGGAGCCACAACACCACTCTATGATGATAAAAGAAAAGTTTTGGAAACCGAAGATGGGGAGGTCGAAGAAGGGGAGGAGGGAGGATCGTTCGTGTCGTGGATCCTCAAAAGACTGGACACTACCGATCCGCTAGTTTTAGCAAGAGTTCAAGTGAGTTGTAAGTACATATGTCCTCTGCCCGTGACTATTAAGTGGATGAACCGAGAATCTTACTCTCTATGAATAGTGTCTTTCGCTTCTATCAGCACTACTACAAACGCCCTTACCTTCATTATCCTGGACTTGGCTGCGAGACCCGAATACACACAACCATTGAGAGATGAAATCGAGGAAGTGATTGCACAGGATAATGTAGAAGAAGACGAAAATGGCGTTTTGAGGTTCAAGCAGTCGAGTCTGGCAAAACTTTGGAAGCTGGACAGCTTCATGAAGGAGAGTTCAAGATTGTCCAAAAACGCTAGTAAGTTGACTCCTACAATAATCAAACACGCAATGCTGACATTGGATGTATCAAGTCACCACTCTACGCCAGGCTATGGAGCCCATAACGCTTTCCACTGGGCATAGAATCCCGAGGGGAACTCGTTTTGCTTTCGGTGCGAGAGCTGTCCAGATGTCTCCCCAATCACAAACTTTCTCTCCGGAGTACAACCCGCCCGAGAACAAGCCTCCACACGAGTTCGACGGATTTAGGTTCTACCGCCTCTGCAAGATGGCTGGAAAGGAGAACAAGCATCTCTTTGTGACGGTTTCACCCGATTCACTGACTTGGGGCTACGGAAAGAATTCTTGCCCTGGTCGATTCTTTGCCGACACCGAGATAAAGGTGATTTTGATCGAGCTTCTGAGGAAGTGAGACCTTCGAGTGGCCGATCCGATGAAAACCAATACCGAGACTGTGCGGAAAGTACGGGAGCTTTTCATCGTGGCGCCCAAGACTGCAGAAGTCGAGCTGAGGCGAAGAAAGATGTGAGAATCTGGAGAGGGTTCTAGCCGGCCACGGTAATCTCTCATGATGGTCACCTTATCTATGAAGCGTTCTGGCAGTTATAGATGCATTTACTTTTCTGTGATGGGACCGAGCTTGGCTTGCCTATGATATTGCATTCATGATGCTTTACAAATGAGTCGATATCTTCTGTAGTTGTGAGGAATAGATTATGATACGAGACCCATGAAGATTTCAAATTATCGCTCTTCAAGTAGATGCACAAGCCATCCAGAGCTGACTTCGAACCATTTCTCTATCTTACAGCACTGGCGTATGATATTTTGAGACCGGGAGCAAGCTTGGCCTTGAATGACAGATCGGTGTCCCCAGAAAACGCTCGGGAATGAGTCTGTCAACACAATATCTCTATCAAGGTCAAGTGTAGACTGAGCGAGTATTTTTAACGAAAATACTGAGTTGTGAAGAGTGTGCCGAGGTTTAATTTAATTATTAATGCTTATTACAAAATTTTATAAATATACATCTGGGTCATCTGAGTCTATATATATATGGCATCACCCTAGAGCAGCGGAAGTGCCCCAATAACTTCTGTATGGTCTTAGTCTCATTTCTAGATCAGGTCATACTTCTAAGCTTTTGAAGCTTCCTTCTTCTTTCTCAAATCTTTCCATCCCATTCCCCATGCGAAAATGAAGCAGCTAGCTGCTAATCCTGCTGCCATATAGAAAACGCGATCAATACTCTTGGCGTAAGCGATCAATACACCCTCAAGATCTGCTCCGGAAACAAAACTTCGAAATCCAGTAGCCCCAGCATCAATGACTTCTGTAGCATTGACCAAAGGTGCGTATTCGTGGATGAGATTTCCAAAACTATTGCTGTATATAGTTTCTCCGAGACTGAGGAATAAGGCTGCTCCAAACGATTGGCTGAACGTGACAAGCGCCATGGCGAGGGGGATCTGTTTGGGTGGTACAGTTTTTTGAACAGAGAGGATTGGCTACCAGAGAGAAATAATGTTACTAGGTGGGCACTAGGATTAGTGATGGGAAATATCAAGCATACCATTTGAATTCCGAGACCACGACCAACCCCATAAAGGATCTGGTATCCAATCCACTTGCCCACCGAAGTGCTAGGTGAGAAGGTACCAAAAAGGCCACAACCAACTGATAACAAGACTGAAGCGAAGAGAGCTACTGGTATGGTGTAGCCCACTGTGTTGACTGTTGAAGCATTAGCAAACGTGTGATACGGGAAACAACGTTCTTACCAATGGGACCTGACGATATAGCGGCGAAGACGTGAGCTACAATCATTGCCAGAAGATATATACCACTCTTTATTGGAGAAACGCCCTTGACTCCCTGGAAATATACTGGGACCCAGTAGGAAGCGAGGTATAAGTTACTCATCATCAATCCATATATCATACAGCTCGTCCAGACGGTTCTCATGCGGGCTATTGACATGGGAATCATGGCTTCGTCGCCTTTATGGTAATCCCAGACTAGGAAAACAATGAACATGGCCCCAGCGCCGCAAAAGAGGCCAATGATCCGAGAATTGCTCCAAGCGTATGTAGTACCACCGTACTGACAAGCAAGTAGCAGCATAATGAGAGCAGGAGCGAAGATGGCAAAGCCCAGAAGATCGAGGTGTGTATGTAGTGAGCGAAAGACGGACATGGGAGGAGGCCTCGGGTGTTGTTGGGGAATGCGGACAAGAATTATCAGCGCAACCACCACGCCACCGACGGGAAGATTGAGGTAAAAACCTAGCACATTTAGCATGCTCCAGGCCCCAGAGTAGGAAAGCGAGTGGGAGACCTACACCATCTCCAAGTGGCGAATTCTGTCAACAGGCCACCAAATAAAGGACCGCTGGCTAGGCCAAGTTGCGCAACTGAAGTAGTATCAGTATATGACAATCAGCTCAGATAGTGGTAGACTTACTACCCATCACAATCCCGGTTAGAGCTATAACCATTATCAGCTCTCCAGTTACATATGTTCAAGAAGGCATTGGGACATACTTGGTCTTCTCTCCATAGGGACGCATTCCGAGATGATAATCAGGGAGCCATTGAACATGCCCGAAGCTCCTGCGCCTGCAACTACTCGTCCCCCGATCAACATATTCGAGGAGTTCGCAACCCCGCAAAGCAAGGAACCGATTTCAAAAAGGATGAAGAAGGTCAGAAATGTCCACTAAATACGATAATCAGTGAGCAGAGAATCAAGAAAAGGGAGCAAAATGGGTACGTGAAACCCGACGTACTTTGGGCTTGAACTTCATATATATCTTTCCAGTAAGTGGTTGAAAGACTGCGCTGCAAGCATGTCAGTCTCGCGTTTACTCATGGTACCCGTTTCACTCAGAGCTCGAATCCTTCACGTACCTTCCCAGCTGATATGCAGCTCCGTACCATCCAATGTCATTCAGGGAATGGAAATCATCGGTGATGCGAGGAACAGCAGCGACGATAATAGTCCCATCGAGAAGCATGAGAAAGAGAACTAAAGCCACGGCGACCATGATGGCCCAAAGCTGAAGGCCATGAGCCCACACGGGCTCTGGATTTTGATCCTGGACGAGAGGCACGCTGGCGGCCTTTTTTGCTTCTGCGCTTTGGTTACCATCAAGTTCACTGTCGAGCTTTTCATGTTGGATGGAAGACGTCGAGGACGGATCGTCGTCCCTCTTTTCTAAAACCGGCACATCAGATGGCTGCTGCGAAGGAGCTTCTATTGGAGCTTCTATTGATGCCATTTTTACCCCAAAATCAAAGGTCGGATTATCAGAGTGACTGGTGTTGTCTAGAGGAGGAGGTAGTAGAAGAGAGAGTGTGGAAAGGGTCAGATTGAGCTTCGTGACAACGCTAATAAGGTAGTAAAGCAATAATTAATTGTTTTGATTAACAATCGTCCCTTGCTAGAACCGTAGATGGCTAATTCGATTCAAGCCATGCACGGCACAATGTTACAGCGTCGGAGCCTCACAAGAGTCACGGGGTGTAATCGTGCATGTACTCGCGTTCCCCCGCCCCATGTCAAATGCGACGCAAGGGGAGCTAAGAGCTTCATATTTGCAAAAACTCCATAATTGCAATTCTCTATTCTTTAATTCACTGGTGTTGCGGCTAGATGTCACACTATATTTGTTCAGTCGTGTTTACTTAATTCCTTCTCCAGAGATGAATGAAAGAGTAATACCTGAGCTCTACGGCCAGTATTTCCTGATAAATTCAAGGCCTTCTTGGATCCACTCCTCCTTCCCATCACGTGTAGCCTCGAATCCATGATCTCCGGGTTGAAGACTCAGTAACAGGGGAACATCAGGAAGAGTCTGCTTTAATTTCTCAACAAATCCTATGGAGCACAGCGGGGGAACCTAGACATTATTGCCGGATTATCAGCCTTTTGTTTTCAACGAAAACATGCGTGTTCAAAGCGTGGAAAAAGAAGTCTCGACTCATCACTTACCACAGAGTCCTGCAAGCCATGTATGAGCCATACTATGTGAAACGCGCAAAGTTAGCAATGCATTCCCAAGCATTAAGAGGCGACGACCAAAGGACAAATAAGATTGCCCTTCCAAAGAAGAAAAGCGTAGAAATAGTTGCCAGGTGATGATTCTTGAGATCAATCAAGAATTACCCATTTTATGGATCGATAGGCTCCAGATCAGCAAGCTACTGCTGATCTGTATTCTCTTTGCCGAATAATCACAAATATCTGCTTACTCGGTGGCATTGTCTCTGCCCTGTCCAACACCTTCATTACGTCCACTTCCTCTTTTCCCCTTGCTCCAAGCCAACGGCCCAGGTATGCCTGTTGCAAAACGCAAGTCAAAAAGTCCCACATTTCGATGACATTCCCGCTTGCTCTCACTGTCTGCAGTTTGATGTTCCTCACGTATGTCCGGACGATACTCTCTGCTTTCCCTGGTGGTGGGGGACTCCTTCCTAGAATCTGCCTAGGTCCAAGAATGCGGCAATAAGGAATATCTGTATTCAAAGAGCCGCCCATAGAAGCAATAAGTTTGATTTGTGAGAGTTCGGGGAAGAGGAGTCCAGATTGTACCGCCAAGTATCCACCTGCAGATTGTCCGGTGCGGGCCAGACGGGTGAGGTCTGGGGACGCATTCCAGATCGTGGTGAGCGTTGGCAGTGTGTTGTGCAGCCACCGCCAGAAGTCTTCAACGTCCTCGAGGACTTCGGCACCAGTCGCCTCAGGAAGGAGACGATAGTCGGGCGCTATAAAGATAGCAGAATTAGTGAGACAAATGTCGAGAAGCCTTGAGAAATCTACTCTAAAATTAGTACAAATTATCACCTTAAGAAGAAACAAAGAATAAAAGGTGCCTGAATAGGTGTTCGAAAATGAACTTCATAATAAATCCAGGATGTAAACTCGAACCTACCATACAGGAAGCCATCCTTCATATAGGCGGTCTCCTACCACAAATCCACCGCCATGCCAGTTCACGATGGTGGCATAACTGTCTCTAGGCTTTGATTGTAAGTTTTTGGGTACTAAAATACTTGTTTTGAGGGCGTGGCCATGGACAGTTTTGAAGTCAAAGTCGACCCTATCAAAAAGTTCGAATTTGCTAGACGACATAGTGGGAAGCGACTGGTGGGGAGAAGAATATTGATAAAAAGGTTAATAAAGCAAAATAGAATAATCTTGAGATGTTGTCTAGGAGCTGTATCAATTATCGCATATCAATAATAAGAAGAGAAGTAATCCATAAGCGTGCCGCGGTAAAATGGTATTACAATGCGTTAAAAAGAAGCCGATGATTATATAATTCTAATTAAAGCATAATATTAAAGCTCCAAGATAATGAAAATGTAAGCATAAGCATGCAGATGATCATACGCATAGAGGAACATGCAAGGAACTAAAAACCCGTTAGCAAGCTGATTATATATGTTCCAGCCCATACGCCAACTCCGCCCGTTGGCCAACTGACTAGCCAGTTGGCCAACGGTCTAGCCCATACACCAATATTACGGTTGGTGTATGGTCTAGCCCATACGCAAACCAATATTACAGTTGGTGTATGGTCTAGCCCATACGCCAACCACTTCAACTTTTTACCCCACAGTAGCGGTGTAGCTTTAAATGTAATAGATTTCTTCTACTTTACAACCTTCAATTAGGTTATTCTCCATTCAATATAGCTTTAATTGAATCAATTAACCCTTTTCCTAATGATGTACACTTTGCCTTTCAAGAATATATATATAGCGAAGGCTATACCAATAAGGAACGAATCAACCCAGAACACTAGCAAAGAATGCATATCTTTTTAGACAACCCAAACCTTAAACCAGAGAATCGAGCGGATACCAACCTAAAACACAGAGCACTTACTCAATTTGAGCTCAAGAACCGTCAATTATATCGATTGCCTGATTCACACCATCCAGAACCAAGATATGCTATACAAGATAGTAAGGTATTTGATATTATTGCACAAGAACATATCAAACTCCTTCATGCAGGACGAGATAAAGTATAGCCAGTAATTGAGCAAAATTACTATAAAATTAAACGTGGTGAGGTTGAATAGATATTCAAAAGATGTAAAAACTGTTCTCTGAACAGGCCATCTGCTATTAAAACTCCTCTTGAACCTATTGTTTCTGAGAGAGCTTAAGAACATATTCAGGTGGATTTGATTGATATGAGGCATGAACCATCTGGCCAGTACAAGTGGATATTGCATATCAAAGACCATTTTACCAAATATTCACAATTATATCCACTTAAAAGTAAAGAATCAATTCCAATTGCACAAGCATTTGCCCAATTTATCATAACTTTTTTNACCTCCTAAAATAATTCAATGCAACAACAGCAAAGAGTTCAAAGGTGCCTTTCTTATCATATTACGCAAATATAATATTCGAATAATCAATGGAAAGCCTAGAACACCTCAAACTCAAGGTCTTGTTGAACAGGCAAATGGAGTAGTTGAAGCTAAAATCAGAGCTTGGAAAATGGATAATGGTTCAACTGAATGGATTGATGGATTAGTGGAGATTGCTCTAGCAATTAACATTCAAAAACACTCAACAATTAATTGTACACCTGCTGAATTATTATTCAGAGATCATAGCACTTATATTGATTGGTTGGACAGTCAAAAACGCAAAGATCTTACAATTGGAGTGTTTCAAGAAGATCCTAATCAACCTCCAATATTTGAGAGTGATATAGAACCTGAATTACCAATTGATCCACAATTGTTATCTTTAAGCAATTCAAGGGTTAATATTGATATTCAATCACAATCACATTCTCAAATTACCATGCGTATTAGCCCTGAAAGTAGCTCAGAGATCAATGTACGAATTACTCCACCAATCAGGGATTCTCCTGAACAGTGGTATGACACTGAAGCCAATATTCAAACCAGCATTGAAGTTGACTCTCCTATGACTACAACTACAGCTACAGCTACAGCTACTATTGCTACAGCTACAGCTACTATGGCTACAGCTACAACCACTATGGCTACAGCTACCACAGCTACTACAGCTGCTACGGCTACTACAGCTACTACATCTACTACAGCTACCACAGCTACTACAGCTACAGCAATTCAATCAACAGATCCAGTGATCYAGAAAGCTCAACAATCAACACAAAAAGCAAGAGTTAGAATGGTAGAAAAGTACTCGAAAAAACACGATATTCAACACTTTGATATTGGAGATATTGTTTCAATCAAAGTTCCAAGAGAAGATAGAACAGCTACTGATAACCGACGGTTATTTGGACGAATATTAGATGAACTACACTCTCATAGATATAAAGTTATTACTCAATCAGGAATCATTAACCGGCTAATGCCAACTAAGGATTTAAGGGTGGTTGATAAAAGCCTTTGGCCAGATATTACCATTCTAGAAAGCACAAAACAAATCACTTTAACTTTGGCAGCTAGGGAGGCATCTACAAGCTAACGAATTGGGATATCATGCCAATGTAAAGGTCAGTGTAGTACTAAAAGGTGTCGTTGTTTTAAGGAAGGCAAAGATTGTACTGTACACTGTCATAAAGATGAGCATGATTGTGGAAGGTTATCAAGGCTAGCTATTCGTACAGAACAAGCTTTAATTGAACCTGAAAGCTCTAATTCTAGGAGAAAGCGAGCAAGGGCAGATACTGTAGGTAATGTTGTTAGTTTAACTGGCCTTGGAGTAGCAATTGATTTGGATTAGCAATTGATTAGCAATTAAATAGCACTTGAAATAGCTCAAATTGTAAATAAATCAGTAGCTGAATTAGTAGGTGGTTGGCGTATGGGCTAGACCATACACCAACTGTAATATTGGTTTGCGTATGGGCTAGACCATACACCAACCGTAATATTGGTGTATGGGCTAGACCGTTGGCCAACTGGCTAGTCAGTTGGCCAACGGSCGGAGTTGGCGTATGGGCTGGAACATATATAATTCTGGCCTAACGAGCTGGTAAACCTGGCGCTCGAGGGGATACACTAATCAGATTTCTTCGCTTAAGCTTATGCATGTGCATAAATGACTTCATCCCTGGCGGTCGAGGGGATAATTTTGTTGTAAATGTTCCAGCCCATACGTGAATTCCGCCCATTCATGAATCGCCTAGGCGATACGTAAATAAACACCTTATTTTCTACTTTTTTAAAGTAAACTCCATATATTTCTTTTAATATTATATGATAATTAAATTCTAGAGATTTCAAGCTTTAAAACGATATAAACTTTTTTNATAATTAAGCTGTTATTTAAGGTATAAATATCTTTAACTAATGTTGTATTAAGAATTATTATATAATTTTTNATATCGTTTTAAAGNCTTGAAATCTCTAGAATTTAATTATCATATAATATTAAAAGAAATATATGGAGTTTACTTTAAAAAAGTAGAAAATAAGGTGTTTATTTACGTATCGCCTAGGCGATTCATGAATGGGCGGAATTCACGTATGGGCTGGAACATAAATCATATCAAATTTCGCTAATTAAACTTTATGCTCAATGGCATGTTGCATAATTAACTAAACTATTAAAATTAAAGAAACCTTATCATAAAAGTATAATTTGTATAAATCTGCATAAGTGACTCCAGCATATGCTCAATTATCGGATTAATTCTCTGCCCCTGTTGAACTTGCTCAAAAATTAATCCGGCCCCCTCCGAGGTTTAGTCAGACGTCACCCCCGTTGAACTGTAGCCCGATCAATACGCTACAGCCAATAATCAATCACACAGGCTTGTACTGAGTTCGCATTATAAAGAAGTCGGCTCACTTCATATTTGAAATTTCTATTGTGATGATTTATCATTATGGTATACACGTATTGAGAATTCAGAAGTAAAAATAAAACAGAGAAGCGGATTACGGAGGTACTTTCGCCCTGCATACCATCCATAATTATTACATGCATAACACTTGCAGTCCAGTGATTAATGCGGGCGGATATAAGAGATAGGAGATAATCCGCAACGTTCATACAGTAAACTAGTCAGTCATAATCCTGCTTACAACTCTTTATCAATTTAACTTGACTACCCTGGGGTGATCCGTTATTTTGCAGAAATCCGATGCTGACGTACCAAAAGAGTAAGACCTTCATACTGTAATATTGTAGACAGTAAAGGCGGCGGCATCTAAGCCCCGGATATAGACCACCTGAAACGTTGAACCACCACGCGCAACCATTGTTACCCTCCCACGCGGCCCTAACTCCACATATGAATCTTCGCATCCTATTCCGTAGTATCTGGTGGATACTGTACCTTATTAACTAGCTCACGGCCAACGTGCTCATCTTGGTTGAGAAGCACAAGTGACGATGACGCCGATTACACCCATGCACCGTCTTGGCATGCTACGCTGCTAGTGAGATTAGATAGAGCTGCAGGAATTGAGCCCATAGCACAAGCCTCTTCCGCTGTTTGCAGTGTTTCTGGGGTGCTGGATTCGGCCAACGTTAGAGGGTAGTTGAATTAAATTATTTTTATAATGGATTTATAAGCAATGCTAAGAGAAGGATTTTGTAGTTGTGATGTAATCTTCACTTGATGAACTAGTTATTACACTTCGTTAGTCAATTATCAGACATATAACTAACGTTTGGCTGCCATAAGTCTGTGTACTGTACAGTACAACTCGTCGAAATTTTGTGCAAAACACTAATTACCTTATGAGAAACCATCTACAGGATTGTTTCTAAACACAATGAAAAACAATTCTAGAACTGCTCAAAAGTATCGTTCAAATCAATAGTTCGAAGCGTTTCTTAATCCGGCTTTTCATGTACGGAGGGGTACGAGAAAAGATTGGTCCACCCCTGCTAGGCGGTAAGCCGGTATACCACGCTGCTTTATTTAAAAATGGTTACAATTCGCATATTAAGCCAGCGAAAAGTTAGCTTTATTTACCTAAAAAGATACGAAATTTCCGAATATAGCTGGCAGAATCATTCGTTAAGCGAGGGTGGGCGAGTCTTTTCTCGTGCCCTCTCTCGTACACAAGTCTTATGGCTGATGGATTTGAAGGCGTGTCCGGCCGGTTGATGGCTGGTCTTCTACTGTAATAAGGCCGCGAGTCGGCCGATGCTGCGAGTTTATCGCAGCTTCTTTACTGTACTGTAAGACCGGCTGTGCTTGCTGAGATTTACGTGTGATTATAGCATCGAAGGCTTAGCTGAAGTCAGCAGTACCGTATTCTAATTCATCCGGAAAGGAAAAATCAGCGCATCGACTCGGCCCGCCCAACTACGGAGTTTCACATATGCAGATTTGCGCCAGTGGGACCACTAGTCGTGTTACGGTAACTAAACTTATCTGAAGTCCGTTTTCTCCCTACTCCTATATTTACATTATACGGTGGGGTGCAAAAAAGCCTGAATCCGCCCCTTGCTAGTGCAATGCGAGTTTTTAGGCCCAAAATGGCCAAAGGGGTGTCCTGATATGAATACAGTTACAGGGCATGTACCGTCTAACATTACGAGCTTGTACAGTAGTAGTGGTGATCAAAGAGTACAAATTAGCTTTGTTATCAATGCCATTAATGATTACTGTAGTTAGCATGAAGGACATATACTACTGACCTAGGATTGCATGGCTGTCGGTTTTGTACTTCCTTATACTCTGTAAGCAAAAGTGGGTGCGAGTTGGCACCCAAAACTTATAAAACAATTATGCAAGAAGATAAATTATGATACTGTCGGGACTATAGTATTACTGTAGTACGTTTAAACTTTGAGTTTAAACGTCTGTGTGACTTACAATTCTAGTTTAATTTAACTTTGAAAATTTGGAAGCAGTTTTTTATGCATATTCAATAGTGGAAATGATAGTTATGTACACGCATAACAAGTAAGCAAAGACTCTTATGCTTTTCATTCCACCCAGAGTGGTGTTAGTGACATGCACTCGTTTCTGAATTGCCTCTACCCATGTTTTCTGAGCTGATCCTGTCCTTGGTCCCAAACTCACAGTAAGAAGGGTGCAAACTTTCAATAGGGGTTAGTTTACAGGCATATAAATTGGCCGTAGTTGAAGTTGTTGAGGGAAGACTATGACATACTTATGGTGACAACAATCGGGCCTATACATCCCCAGCCTAACTGAATCTCAAGTAACCATATTGCTAAAGCGACCACAATCAACCCTGCCCAAGTCTCATGGATGAACGCTAAACCACCATCAATCCGCTCAATATCAGTACTCATCAAGGTCAAAGCGGCAGATCCTTCAAGATCAACAGTGCTCAAGTTCAGGGTTTGATGATAGATCATTGAAACGAGGCTTCCTCGGACCATTGTTACAAAACGGTAAACTCTGTGCTGACTTAACGTAGTAGCAATCTAGGCTATTCTTTAGATTGTTTTCGGACATCATTAGAACGAGCAGCCGAAGCACCTACCGCTAAACCAACATAAACCAGTGTAAAGGCACCAAGTAGTCCATAACCAATGTTTCTTGTATCCTCCGTTTTAGGTTGATCAAACCACTCTGTAGTTCTTTGTATCAATAATGGTTGTGCAATTGTGAAGCCAATTAAAGATAATCGTGCAGGCACGGCTCACAGCAGCGGCCATTTTAACTCCCATATTAAGCTTCGAAGCAGACTAGGCCGGCGGTTTTTCTTGTCTGTAATCATCTAAGCTTAGCATCTGAGTTATTATACCTTTCCAAATAACGATCTAAACTTACTTGTCCAAGCTTTCTGCAATCTTTTGGATAAATATTCTGTGGTAAGATATGTATCCAAAGCAAATAGATCATCCATACCCAGTGTACCTTTGAAAAATAAGGGGTTTACCCACCAGAAAAAAGCTCGACTAAGTATGCCGCTTCTTTCTTCAGGTGAATAAGACCCATGGGCAGGCTTTGGTTGGATCTCTCCAAGTATCAGAGTAGGAAGCTTAAACGCCACAATCAGCGACGAGAGTAAACCAAGACCGTGATTAGGCTGTATCAACCATAACGTTCTAGTCCTAGCTATATCAATGAGAAGAGATATGCACAAGTAAGATGTTAATAGCGTCGACGCGCGGTTGGAGTAGGTGTGCTCCACATGTGATAAATAAAAGCTTCCCAAAGCGGTGACAACTATTAAGGTTGCTGCAGGTATAGAAGCTCGAGATTTCAATGTTGAGCCTTTAACCCAGAAACAGAGAGATATTATCTGCAGTATTATAAGGACTGAGAGAGTTATCTAGACCAGTCAGCTATCATTACTCTCTGAGCATTGTAGCTTCAATGTGAAATTTATACTTCACAATATGACGACAGCTCAAATAGGTAAACAACTCACCAGTCTAAATATTTGCAACAAGTCTGTAGGATTCTTCTTTGTGCCCCTCTGCAGGTAAGATATCCTAAGAATCAACAGAAGAAGGAAAATAATCGCCGGCGCAATAATAAGGATAGTGTCCTCAAACAATAATGTGAAATCGAATCTATCGCATTGGTTGTCAACAGCAGGCCCAAAAGTATTTTCTGCCTCTCTGCATGATAGCGACGACATCATTGGAAGAGATTGGTAATCAGACTAGAAGAGTCGTGATTGAATCCAAGGAGTAGGAAAGGAAATTTGGCACTCCTATCCAAAGCCTCCGGTCCGGTAAGCTCCAACTAGGATGTAATGAAACATTCCATAGTTGTTCTAGGCCGAGAGTTTGCAAATTGAGAGAAACTGCTCAACTAAGATCAATAACAAACTATGAACAAGACTAGAGGAATTGATCCAGCAAGAAGACGATGGCTTAGTACAGTGGGTCAGAGTGGGCCAGGTGCGGTGGCACCACCCGTTTTGAAAGGCACTCGTAAGCCATACCCACAATGATTGGACCCTATCTTAGACATCCTGTACTCAGTTGCACCACCAGTATTTAGCCCTAATAAAATAAGTGGAGGCTCCTTATGTTGCATAGTATCAACCAGTCTGACACAAAGTAGAGAAACTCTCGCTACATCACACCGCACTTCTCATGCACAACGAGAAAGCTGAAAGAGGAGTGAAGGTCTAGATGGGAAAAAAAAGTCATACTTATCATATTAGCGCTTTTTATATAATTGTTAAGTAAAGTAAATCGATATTGCAACGTATGTTTTAAATTATAGACGAAGAATTTTGGAGAATCACAGAGTGTAAAGGATAAGGACCTGTTTGGATTCAGTTTATAAAGCCCCTATTTTCCTCCTTAATTACGATGTTATGTGAGCATTTCTGACAAGATCAGTTCGGTCCCGAACTTTTGAGTTTGCTATAGTTAGTATAGTTAGTATACGATAAAATAGGTGTAAAATATAAAAATTAACAAATGTTGCAATATTTGGAGTTTACGGATGCCACTTCACAGTGTTCTTACGGTTGCCTATGCTAGGGCTTACGGATAGGGTTTACGGTAGGCTACCACTGTAGGCAACTATAGGCACCCTACGGGTGCCTGTACGACCGTAACTGTTGACCATAACGGTTTTACGGCCGTAACTCTCTGTATATATAGAATCTGCTGTAGTTGTAGACTCCTTAAGCAATCAATACAATAGTGGTTCTGTATTCCTGCGTTTCCAGTCAACAATGCTAAATCAACTGCTATCTGTATACAGTAGACAGGCGCAGATATATAAAGAAGAGCTTACGACCACCAAAATATTCACCAAGATGTTTGGTTTTATTTACATTACATCACCTTCCAACAAAATCATCTCGACAAGTGGGTTAACTCAATTGCGGATACTCTTAGTTAAGACAACTAGGTGTATGAAACAGGTAATCTGCTGGATATCAGTCCTCGCCCATAAAGATCACGTCATCTATAGAAGATATTGAAGATAGCGTCCTATTACTCACACATTTAGATATATTATTTCATTAAAAATATATCTTTTAAACTAATTTTTTAACAAGATAATCTAATCATTTTAAACCAGGTTGCAAGAGGCTAGATAGCTAATATCTCTCCACCATGACAACCATTACCCCACATCACTAATTCAACAAAATCGTGATGGCAAGAGCCATCACGCTCTAACCTGCTTAGGGAATATTGGACAAAGTAAACCTTTGAGAAAAAGAAAGAATTTATTTTATCAAATGAGTAGATTACATTTAAGAGGACCAGATGACTGTAGCTTACGTGAAGTTATCGAATTTTGATATGGTTTTGGATAGGTCCCGCACATCATTATAAGTTTTATTAGTTAGCATCAGCGCTGATTCCAAATCAAGATCAAAATTCTAGGTTTAGTTAGTCATCCATAATTGCGATGTGAGAATTGTTACGTCTGGCTTTATTAAGCAGCATTGACCTAAATCATCCCCGAAGAGGATTTCACCATAATCATCCGTTTTAACTTCCTGCATAGAAAATTTAAACACATTGTAACTCAAGTAGACTATGTTATATCACGTCAAGCAGGTAACTGAGTCTTGATATTTTATGTAATATTATTAACTACAACAATGAGCAACGAAGTATGCCTTGACTCAAGTAAGAATTTGGAGCTATTCTAACCCTAGAAAAGGAAGACGAAGTCCGATATAAGCCCGGAGCTAGTAAGAAGTTTGTTCGAACCCAGAGCACTTTCCGAAATATCATCTCCAAAGATCCTAACTCGAAGTTCCCTGCCGAGAAAAATCAATATACACTTTACTTCACTCCAGGTTGTCCATGAGTAATGTCTCTCTATATCCTCTTACTATATTAAGTATAGAATACAATATCTTAAACTAAACCCCGATAATCACATCGTACGACCATTGTGCATGCCATTAAACGGTTAGAGGACATCATCGACTTGTATTTTTGTTATAATATCATAGGAAAGGATAGTTGCTATTTCATTGATGATCCGGAGGAAGCAGCAAAGTCTAGCAGCCTTGCAGAAGATCTACTTTATAGCCTTAAGAAAATGAAAAAACTATACTTTAAGGCTGACTTAAACTATACAAGTTAATATACTGTACTAGTTCTCCAAGATAAAAAGACACACACTCTAGTAAACAATGAATTTAGCAAGATTATTCGAATGTTATATACTGAATTCGATTACTTTCTTCCTGAAGCCAATCATGAGATTAATAGACCTATTATACAATTTCCATTAGTACCGGAAGAGTAATATAAGTAGTCTACTATGTTATGGTTTTACAAAGGAAGAAAGAGCAGGTATAAGTAGGTGAAGAGGCAATATGAGGGAGAAGATCCGTTGGCTTACCCTATTCACATTAGTATTCAGCTGAGGTATGTACATCCGTGCTACTCTGTTCGGGGCTGCATTGACGTCAGAATTAGTAAAATGTCCTGTAGATATAGTACGAGGTAACAAGTGATATTCTTAATATTTTCTATATTAGATACTTAGATCAGATATTTGCGGCCGCGGTTGGGGAATCTTGACCCAAGATTCTATTGGCCATTTCGTAAACTGCGGACCGCAGCTCCCCGCAATCTGTAATGACACTCTACGTTCAGTTGTTGCAAGGTCCCTACTCCATATAAGGAGGTGGCAGTGTCCACACAACTCCACACAAGTCCTAAGGAGTTTAACGGGAGACTTGTAATGGGCCACTTTTTGGCATTGCATCCAATAGCCCATTGAGAAAGCTAAAAAAAAAATTGGAGTTGAAATCTCGAATGCGGAAGCTGCTGTGGCTGTAACAGAAAGAAACAAGGCTATGTTCCCTAATGTCAAATATTCATGTCTACCACGTCAAGAGCCTCTAACTTTGTATAATCAATTCGCTACGCCCCTCATCAATAACTCAGTCCTTTTTGTATCTAGTTCGTTCTCTTATCAACATCCGTGATACGACAATGTAGTTACTGTAGATGAATGAACAGATGAAAAGTGGCTGTTGAACTTATATACTTCATGAGAGACGAATATGTAAGATATAGTACAGTAATTATGTTCTATTGCTTTACGCTTTGAAACGGGAATCCCAGATCTTAGCTTCTGATACTACGGCATAAACGGAATAACAAAGTCACATCGGTCTCCACTGAAGGACCCCAGGAGCTTGTGTGGCCTCCATTTTTACTCGTTTTCATGAGGAATGCGAGTAAAAATGGAGGCCGCATAAGCGAATGGCCAATGACCAGTAGTAAACTATACCATATTTAATTCGACATTCTGTTGATCATGGTCTGTGCCAAGTAGGTATTGTGATGAGACAGCTGGTACTGTCCAATTTAGTTCCTTGAATTCAATAGGGAGGTTGTTCAAACTGCGTCCCTGCTCTAGAGATACGTCACTCTTGATATGTAGAAAGTTGGGTTCATTGTTTCTCCTCACCGCTTCACCTTCCCGGTTTCGTGTCTTTAGTTGAACATATTCCGGCCCGTTTGAGAACCCCAATCTCATTAAGGACTAGATTGATAATCTCTGTTCAAACTACCTCGGTCTTGAGATCAAGATCTAAGGGTTTATGTTTAAGATCTCCATGGCCCTTGGGCTATTAAATACTGGCTCTCTTCCCATGAAATACTTCATATCAATCCTCTACATCAAGACATGACTTTAACTACACTCGTTTTTCTCAGCTTGGCGCTGGAAGCAATAGCCACTTGGCCTGGTGGCTATAGCTCTTTTACTTTCACTGCACAAACAACTACACGCTATGCTACACCCGTCAAAAGTCCCTTACCAAGTCAAACTTATGCTCCTCACTTGAAGGAACTATCAACCTTACTACCACCAAGCTTAACATACACCACATATTCCCTAGATCCTACAGCTACAGTGGGTGGAAAATATGGACAATCAGCATATGCAGCCCTGTGGAAGCCGCTTACATACAGCAACACCAATCTCCCTTTTACAGCGACTGTCTCTCCAACGCCGGTCCCGACAAGCTTATTATTCTTTCCTCCGGCTCGATATGAACCATGTTCTAGCTCCTTAAATTGTTTGAATGCTTATTATCTACCTGAAGATTTTGTCTGGGGTGTTGCAAGTAGTTCATGGCAAGTCGAAGGTGGGACGATGTCCGAAGGCCGAGGACCTTCTTTTCTAGATCAGAGAGGAGCGTTGCCTCGGCCAGCTGAGAATCCAATGAACGATTCAGTAGTGAGCGATATGCACTATTTTCTTTACAAACATGATATCGCCCGTCTCGCGGCTATCGGAATCCCTTACTATTCATTTGCGATTTCCTGGCCAAGAATAGTACCATTTGGTGTCCCGGGTTCCCCAATTAACCAGCTTGGACTCGATCACAATGATGATGTGATTGAGACGTGTCTCTCATATGGTATCACTCCCATTGTCACACTCACTCACGCAGATATACCTCTAGTCCTTGGTAGTTCTGCAGACCTTGGGTATTCTAATGAGAAATTCGTGGACTCTTTCCTCTACTACGCAAAAATTGTCCTTGCTCAGTACGCAGATCGAGTACTTTACTGGGTTACTATCAACGAACCGAGTGTCTCTTTCGGTCTTTATAGTGCACATCGTAACATCCTAATGGCTCATGCCAAAACCTCGCGTTTCTACAAAGAGGAAATCTGCGGTAAGGGGAAGGTCACGATCAAATTTGGATACATTGCTGGAATACCCCTGGATGTAAAAAATCACAGCCATGTGGAAGCCGCACTGTGTTATCAAGATTTTATGCTCGGGATTCAAGGTAATCCCATCTTCCTTGGGCAGGATTACCCACAAAGTGTGAAGTCCACTGCGGATATCGGGCTCACAAACCTCTCCTAAGAAGACCTTCAATACATCCATGGTACAGCAGGTTTTCTATCATTGGATGCATACGATGCGTTTTTTGTTTATCCTCCACCAAACGGTATTGAAGCCTGTGCCTCTAATTCCTCTGATCCCAGCTGGCCGGTCTGTGTGCTCATGACAAACGTTGGAGAAGGTGGCTGGCTTAATGGAGATGGATTAAACGACTATGCATATATCACACCCCAATATTTCCGGCAGGCGCTCAAGTATCCCTGTGAGACCTTTCATCCAGCAGCCATTGCCATCACTGAGTTCGGATTTAATTCATTTATGGAATATGCGAGGGCTTTTGACGCTCAGCGGTATGACTATGAGAGAACAGAATACTACTACGGATTTCTGCATGAAATGTTAAAGGCTACATATGAGGACGGTATCAATATTATTGGGGCAATTGCATGGAGTATTCTGGACAACAATGAGTTTGGCACCTATTCGCAGCAGTATGGTATGCAGTATGTGAATAGGAGTAGCTCGACTCTGGAGAGAACATACAAACGGTCTATGTTTGATTTCGTCGACTTTTTTCATCGGGTAATCAGAAAAACTTGAGTATGGCTTGAACAAGGGGTTTTCTAGCAACTCAACTCCCCTAGTCATTATTACTCGGCGTAGTAGCAGTGGGCTTAGGGCGGACTTAAACGGACGTGATTCAACTAGAGAAGCATTTAACTTTTAGTATAGCTAGTAAAGGTTATACAATTTATGTATTATTAGACAATAGCAATGTCAAGTTAATTCATATCAAAATTATAATTTAACTCTCGAAACAACAATACCATAAGAGAGGTAGTTATATAAAGCCCGTCTACTAGTCCATTTACAAGCCTATATGAAGCTTGACAGCGGAGATATTCAGCTGTAAAAATAAAGTTGCATAAACAAATAATTTTAAAGAATTCCTCAGTATTCTGTTTAACGCCGAGATCTTGAATTTTATTTTTCGTAAATTTTCAGCCTAAAAACTGGGTTAAATATTAAAGCTCATTGGTAGATATTCAAACCAAGATCGTGTTGTGTCTTGCCAAGTCCATCCTTTATGGAAATTTCTCTCAAACTTGCTCATCCAAACTTCTCAAATTAGCGCACCATATCTACTATGCCCATTCTAATGGAGACACATTTCTAATGTCACTCCATCTGTCGTACCATACAATTGCACTGCACTTATAAGTTTTCAACTTTGGTTCGAGGTCAAGTTTCAAGTCATACGCTTTTATCTCACTAATATTCATTATTAGAATTATCTACATTGAGTTTATCGACACTTGAAGTCAACTACTGGCAATATACTGAGATGGATATGACAAGTCCTACTTCAACAACTAGCTCAGCTTCTGCTACTAGTACCATGGAAATGAGCATGGGCGGCGGTTCCTCCTGCAAAATAGATGTCAGCATCCCGTATATAATACTCGATAACAGTTCTAATCACGCATTCTAGATGCTATGGAATTGGTATACTGTTGATGCCTGTAATACTTGTTTTCCTTCACCATCGTTTAAAATTGCTTACTCTTGTTTAAGGTTTCATTTCCCGCTCATGGCATATAACCTCCAAAGGAATGTTTGCAGGTTCGTGTATCGGTGTCATCCTCCTTGTAATGTCTCTTGAATTCCTACTAGAGCATCAAGAGAATATAATCGATATCTTGCCCAACGAGCTAGGCGTATCCAGAAGAATCACTCAACTCCGGTTGAGACATTAACCGGTTCAACATCGAAGCTCCTAGCGACAATTATCAATTCTAACAATTCATTCGTCTCTCGAATACGCCCTAGTATTTTCCAGCAAACCATCAAATCTATATTACATATGCTCCAATTTGCGGTTGCATATTTCATAATGCTTTTAGCTATGTATTACAATGGATATATAATTATCTGTATTATAATAGGGGCTTTTCTAGGAGCTTTTGTCTTCAGCTGGGAGCCAATATTGCTAGAGTAAGTTTCTTGCTTGTTGTTTGCCTACAATATAATAACTTATCAATCTCCAGCCGTAGCAGTGCACAGGAAGAAGCAACAGTTTGTTGCGGATGAATAAATGGAATAAGATGGATAATTATGAATTGTAGGGAATGGAGCTTTCGATATTTGGGATAGAATTTTCATACTTAGCGCGTTGATAAAAGTAATCAAACCTGTACTTAGTGAAGTATAATTGAATAGCATAACCATTCCCCTCACAGATTATTACAGGATTACTATTAAATACGCATTCATCTATGTCTAGTAAGCCACTAAAGGGAGACTTCCAACATCAACGAGTTGAGAGAGCTATGGTATCAATCTTATAATTTACCTCCGCCTTGCAGCTTCCTTACTACTGGTTAGAAAATATGGATCGGAGGGATTATGTTACTCAGAATATATTAGTCTGGAGATATAGAACGGCAGACCAATCATAGTGCTAGAGGTACCGGCTGCGCTTTATTCTAACCAATCAGAGCACTTTCTATTTTAGGCTTAGTTCAACGGCGTGAATTCAGCTGCAGGGTATATATTGTAGAGAAGATTTCTATACTATAAAGTAGAATCCACCTCGTCAATAATTTATATCTTACATTTGTTAGCCCAATTGTCCATTTCCCATTAAGATTAAATCCCTTCTCTACCTACAATGTTATCAACAAGAGGAGCTAGACTTGCAGCAAGCTAAGATATACCATGGCGATTTCCTCCTGGCAGTGACAATCGTTATGACCCCATCACTAACCCTTCTGGAGTGATTCAGTTTACTACAGCTGAAAATGTAAGTGGTAAATATTAACAAATAGACAAAGTTATGTGCTCATATATCTAGTATCGTGTACATGGAGAGTTAAGCCGATTTGTTAAAGAAAAGGTGCTTCAGTACTTTCCTACTACCCAAGTATCATACTCCTTCATATTTTTAATGGACTGAAAATGGTGTTAATGCTCAAACCAATTCCACTTTAGGTTACCATTCCAGACCTTGCCTTTGCATATCAGTTTAGCACTATGGGTGGACCTCGCTTTCCCATGGCCATGGCAGCTCATATAAATGAGTATTTCAATCCATTTTCTCCGGTGAAACCAGAACACATTATTACTGGAGCTGGCTTGACAGCAATTCATGAAATGATAGCCCTTAGTCTGGGCGATCCAAGAGATGGAATTTTAGTCAGCCGACCAATGTACAGTCGTTTTGAACTTGATTTCGGTAATACTGCTGATCTCCACATTGTGTATGCAGATATGGATGGCGTTGATCCATTTTCATTATCTATTGTGGAGAAATATCAGACAAAGTTAGATGAATCAGCACGAGCAGGGGTAAAAGTCAAAGCCTTATTGATTGTTAACCCACACAATCCTTTGGGTACTTAGGCGCTACAAAAGTTTCATTATTTTGATCTCTTACTAATCTATGCACACAGGACAGTGCTATCTACCATCAACATTACGTGCGTTGATGAAATTTTGTGAGAAGAACTCGATACATTTGACTAGTGATGAAGTTTATGCTCTATCTGTCTATGACACAGACTCCGAGGATAGTCTCAAATTTACCTCGGTTCTCTCTATTGACCCTACAGGACTGATTAATATAGAAAAACTGCAAGTCTTTTATGGGATGAGTAAAGTAGGCGATTTATTTAAAATAGGCAATATCAATGACTTACGAAAATTCAGGACTTTGCTGCGGGTCTCCGTTTAGGTTGCTTGATAACACAAAATACACTTCTCCACAAAGCTATTTCTGCTAATGCTAGATTCCACGGCCCATCAGGAATGGCGATAGCTGTGGGGACAGCGATATTAGAAGATGGAGAATTTGTCGCCTCGTTCCTTCAGTTATGCCATACTAGCTTAAGAGAAAGTCGCGCGTACATGACAAAGATACTAGATGAAGCAGGAATAAAATATCATAGTAAAGCGTCAGTTGCCAGGCTAAGTACAATCCAGCTTCTTCTATGTACAATGACTAACAACTACTAAACAGAAATGCGAGGCCTTTCCTCTATGTCGACTTAAGCCCCTGGCTTCCTCCAGCAAATGATGTAACTGAGGGAGAGAATGCCAAGATTTTGCCTTAGCACAAAAGCTCCTAGATGGTGGAGTGGGTGTTCAGCCCTGTGAGGAGCATGACGAATTAAAAGGACACTTTAGACTTGTCTTTAGTCAGAAGAAAAATGTATTAGAAGAAGGTTTAAAACGGTCAGTACTGAAAACTGAATTAGAACCTATATCTAACTCACATAAATAGATTGGTTACTGTTCTCGGAAAAGCACCCCACCATTCCTAACATATTAGTTGCTGGTGAATGATCCACCCTATATCTATATTAAACAGTCATAAATTTCCAAAAACTATGCCTGAGAAGATAATACGATTTGAATATACTGTTCCCAGCAAAGGATATTATGGAAGATATTAGACCATCTCGATCACTCAATTTCAGATAACTTAATATATCTATGTCATGAAATTTGCCTCCCATATATCCTTGCATCCTTTCATACAGACAGCTTCTAACACCGGAAGGCTATTAAGACGCATTAAAACGTCGTCCCAAGTTATGATATTGCTAGATAAACATGTAATCCGGAGATTCATCAAGAACCATGTTTTATAAACAACGTCACTAGCAGCAAAGGTGCCGATCAAAAAGATCCAAAGCATCTCCGAAGGGAACGATTCTACTAGTGAGGGTAAGTCTGTAGTCTCTAATACAGACCTCAGTCGGATACATAATCGTCCACGAATCCTTCCTCCGACTGGAGTTTGACGTAAATTCGTATAAATATACAATAATGCAGCATGAATGAGAACAACAGGGATTTTGACTTTCTCATATAAAACATCCGTAGCTGACTTGTTGGCTAGCCACGACAAAATTCTGTGTTCGATAATATACACTCTATCCGGATATGAAACATCCTAGGGTATTTCATCCGAGTTAACGTTATTTAAGAACAGAGCGAGCCTATGGAGATTTTGTAACATGTCTAGGACCTCAATGCAATTCTGTGCAGTGACTGAAGATCTCAGTTTGTCTCCAAATGGGATAAAGAACATCTCTAGAACACTTTCGGGTAAGAAATGCGATACTGGCAACAGGTCATCGAATCTTTGAAGAGGGAATATGGGTATATGGTTGAATGTCGCTAACTCTAAAAGGTCGGACCTATGATTTAGAACTTAACAGTATAATCTAGCAACAATAGATTAACGTACCACAATACCATTCTCCGTAAAATCCCGTCAAGCTCAAGGCTGTTAAGGCCACCTTTCAGTTCAACCATTCGTTTCAACCCTTCCATATGGATACGAGCACTAGAGGAAGATCCATTTAAGTTCTGTAAATATATTAAAACCTGGAATAACAACAATATATGAATTTATTCACCTCAATATTAGCCAGGCAAGCTACTGTCGCGATCATTGATGGCCTCGTTTGCTTTGATAGAACGGACAAGTTATCGTTAACTGCTGATATTGCTTTCGAAAGGAAATATAAACTTTCCGAACTGTCACTACATGTAATCTGTGCCATTCTAGAAGCTGAAAATGATAGAGTCATGTATAGCCAAGCTGGCTCATCGAAACACGACTTTTCGTAATGTAATGTGGGATCCGTATGTACGGATGTGCGAATGGATGTGGACAAATCTATTGAAAAAATTTGAGCAATAAAGAAAAACAACAATACTGCAGAAATAATTCAATTATGACTTACTATACTGCAGCAACATGAGCACTCGTGGGGACGAAGGAATGCACAAAGCATTAAATGGATCTAGGTAACCATCTAAAGCGGTGCATAAAATGTCCCGGTTGGGAATCAGGCTGAGCTCTTGATATCCTGTCATAGGGGCTTTATCTAATTCTTCATTGTATGGAGTGAACTGCCCGTATATATCCTCTAGAATGCTATCGGCATAAGGGAGAAATGCGATGCTTGACTCTAATGGAGTATTTTCTACCTTAGTATTATTTGAAGATCGTAATTCATGACTAGTATCCGCATAATTATTCTGCAACTGCACGATGACCGATCTGTAGTCCGGCCTTCGGGTTTAGTGAATAGGCCTTTGCTTGTTTTGCCTCTCCTTTCTCTCCTTTCTGTATTTTTTGATCACATGAGATTTTATCGCCTTGGTAACCGTTGAATCAACTGTGCTGGGATCCCCACAGCTAATAATAAATGGGAGTCCATCATTTAGCACATAAGTTGAAGTACTTGAATTGCTATCTGTCATATTCACTATATTTTATGAGCCAAAGAGACACCGTGAGTTGGTCCGTATAGTGACTCACATGTGTTGTTTAACAGGTTTCCTTAGATCATTCTGAACAATCACTTCTACCGTGACATATACCTGGATAAGCCAAGCTCTCAAGGCAACTCTTTTTATTGGTTGCGGTGTTTCTGAAATTGCAAATTATGTCAAAGCGTTAATTGTCGTAGAGGAGCAACTTTGAATACGTCGGTCGTTTTGTGAGTTAATTATTACTAAGTTTCACCCTAGCCAATTACAAGTGCAGGTAAAAATTCTACTAACACTAATGAAGCGACATAGAACTAAGTTAAAGTGTTTTAAAGTTTGTTTCTTCCAATGGGTCCATTATGGTAAGGTCTTTTTATTGCTCTGTATCTACTTGATCCGCTACCAATGCAACTTGCTTGAGGGTTTCGTCGAAAGAGACGAAAACTAGGAATATTAGCTATGTCAAACTAAGGAAATTCAAGTAGATTTCGATGTATAACCACAAATGTAGTGTGACATATTCGGTAACTTTTCAGTTTAAGTTACATGGGCCCCAGTATATCAGTACCTCTGTCAGTCAGATTATCTCAATCTCAAACAAAACTGATAATTAGCGGAGATAACATAGTAACCTCCGAGATTCTCTCTTTAATGCCTTAAGGAGGCACAGATATTAACAAGATACCGATATATAGGTTGAACGCCAAGAGCTCCTATTGCTCGCCAAGAAGTGCANTTTTCCTAATTAGGAAATTACCAATCAGAATTGATGGCATTCTTCAACCATCTTTTTATATTTACGTCCTATTTCTACGAGTAGACTACACTTCGTTGGACATAACGCATCTAATCAAACAATTTGTTCAATAAATACCAGCTAGATTTGACTAGGCTTGAGATTGGAATGCAAGCGGTTGTTAGCAGCGCTACATAACTTTTGCTTAGGGACTCTAGGCTAGTTGCCACCTGTGCGTCATCAAGGCTTATAACAGTAGTATTTTCGGCGCTACAAGTCTTAACTCCTAGGGCTATGTGACTGTGCAACTATTTTCCCTCTTGTTTGCCAAGACAGTGCAGTGTCCCATTTGGGAGTAGTTTCTTATACTGGACATTCTGAATATTTATAAAAGTTCCTACCTGCAGTCATTTCGTTCTCTCTCCCTCGTTCAACTACGCTCATAGTCATTTCTATATCAAATCTTGGGTATTAATCACTCTGATAAGTTCGATTACAACCACTATAATCCTTTTCACATGGGGCTTCGGAGTACAATGAGTGCCTTCTTCTCTCAAAGCTTCCCACCGAAACCTACATTCACTGAGAAAGAATTAGGTGACCTTACTGGAAAGGTCAGTGACGAGATAATCATTTTCTTAACAAATAACTGTAGATTCTAACTGCTGTCTTATAGGTTCTAATCATCACTGGAGGTTATTCTGGAGTAGGATACCAGCTTGCCAAGATTGTGTACGCAAAAAATGCTGTGGTATATATTGCAGGCCGCCGAGAGAGCGAAGGCCGGAAGGCCATTGACGAGATAAGATCAGCATGTTCAAATTCAAAGGGAAGACTCGAGTTTCTATCTCTAGATCTGGCAGACCTTTCGACTATCAAGAAAAGTGTCGATACGTTCCTTGCGAGGGAGAATAGACTTGATATTCTTTGGAACAATGCAGGTTTGATGGGAACTTCCAAGGATATGAAATCTGAACAGGTACGGAGTTATTTCACCGAATTACTATCTGGAAGTAATCTATTCTAATACTACTTTTCTAATTCTAGGGTCATGAAATTATCCTTGCTACTAATTGTATCGGACCATTCCTGTTCACAAAGCTCCTCCATCCCATCCTTGCTTCAACAGCCGCATCTGCACCAGCCAGTTCTGTTCGCGTCATTTGGCTTGGATCCATTGTCATACAACTGCAAGCCCCGAAGACAGGAATGGATACAGATAATCTTGATTATAAGAAGAAATCCGAGGACGATGCAACACGATATGCCATTAGCAAGGCAGGAAATCTGTTTATCGGTTCTGAGTGGGCACGACGCAATGCCAAAACTGGAGTGATGCATTTGGTACGTGCATGAATTTGTTAATCTGTATGAACATTTACTAACTTTGAATCGAAGACTCTTAACCCTGGAAACCTTAAAACTCCACTCCAACGTAACATGGGGTGCCTTGAGCGCCATATAACTGTAAGTTAATACGTCCACTAATAGGACTATTTAAACGTCATCTGACCCACCCCAGAATATGATGCTGCATGACCCAATTTATGGCGCTTACACGGAACTCTGGGCTGGATTATCACCATGCGTTCAGCCTAGTGATAGCGGACGATATATTATTCCTTGGGGTAGATTCGGTGATATCCGTGCGGATGTTACTGCATCTTGTAAGACCACCCAAGAAGGAGGATCAGGCAAGGCAAGCCAATTCTTTGATTTTTGCGAGAAGGTCACAAGAGAATATTGTTAAGTCATAGAAATACACTGTACAACTCTACATAATATATATATTGTAGGATATTGATTCTTATATTGTTTAGAACTAGATAGGTTTAACTTCACTGATCGGATAGTTATATAATCATTAATATACGGCATTCAGCTTTGTTTTGCAGAAATTTTCAACAACCATATATTTGTCATTTACTCCTTGCTGTCTTGGTTCATACATACCAGCGATCCTTCAATCATCTTCTATCCATTACCAGTCTTCATCCTTCATCTCGAATACTTTAGAGAGCTCAGCCCCATGTTTATAGCACAACTTCCCATCCATCCAAAGCTCCCCTCCAAACGCCTCACGAACCTTCTTGATCATATCCCTCACCTGCTTTACTATCTGAGGATCATCCCATGCAACCAATATATTCTCCAACCAAGCTAATATCTGTTCGTTGAGCAGCCACTTACTCCACTCCGTCTCAAAAACAATCTTTCTTTTCGGGCCCGCTCCTCTAATGGGCTGCGTATCCTAAATGACCACAGATAACTGCCTTTCAAATGATAGAGAGGAAAATTGTGAAAACGAGTAGAGATTGCTATTTTTATAATAGGGGGACAAAAGTATCCTTTTGGATTATGGTCTCCGTATCTGTCAGTTTGGTATAGTGTAGTATATTTGGAATCCCTGGCTGGGGGAGGAGCCCGAAAAGGCCTCTCGTTAAAAGTTGATGATTTTTGGTAAGGTTGGTTTTTGGCTACGCCACGTCGCGTAGATAGGGTGAGCAGACCTGAGCAAAGCTGAGCCGGGCCTGAGCAAGGCGGTACGAGACATAGGGATGGGAAATGGAAACATTTCCGTGGTATAACAGATATATCACCGATATTCTGGCCATTTGCTTCGGCGGTGGCTGTAGCAATAACCACATCAACGGTAGATGTGCCATCAATCGAAAGATACTCTGTATTTACTCCGATCCACTATTACCAGGTCAACACATATATCCGATTCTCCCAGGCTCGACATCCCTTTGTGGTTGTGTCAGCCATCGTAATGTATTGTGTTTCGGTGCCGTAAATTTCCCCAATATAGGTATCTGGGTCTCCCAGATCTGATTCGACCGGATTGATCCCAATCTGTCCCGCACTGGTAGGGACAATCGCATCAATCCCAAATCTATCCCGTTCCTTAACCGTCGGAGTCACATGTGCTTTGTGTGGGTGAGCCATAATTAGAGAAGCGTACCCATAGCCAACCAAACCCAATAGTAAACATATTAACGCAAGTAGAGCTTGCATCGTAAACTTGATGAGTGTCTGTGCCATGTAATACGTAGAGACAACCAGGAACACCAGCAAATCTTAAATTTTACAGATTTCTGAGGATATCTAGCATTGACCCAGAATGATATACGGCTCCCATACCGGGCAACCATGCTAACACTCTATATGTATTGAGGAATTCGGCGACATGCTTCCCATATCTAGTGAAGAATCCAGCTGCTGCGATACCGGTGTCTGTTTTGCCGGCAACAGCGAGCAATGCACCCTGGCGTACGATACGGGTAAATGAATCTGCAAAGCACAGCTAGACATGCGGCATTATCCTACCCCAACTAGACTAGAAAAGTAAATAAATAAGGCCTACTTATAACGAGAAGCAAGACGAGTGTCACCAGGTCTCTCCCTCCATTACCATAGGTTGAACAACCCTTGAAGACAGACTGCCCTGTCATAGTTGCATTTTTATGAGGAATTATTCAGCTTTATGAATGCAGCGTGGAAAGGTGCAAGCTGCAAGCTGCAAGCAAATTAACTCGAAGAAGGACGGACTTGGATCTTAATAACTAGCTAGCGCGGGCGCTTACTATAAAGTCGCCTCACGTGCGGGTGACAGCAAATTAACCCGCAGCACACCTTTCATCTCACACAATCCGACATGTATGCTGTGAAGGTTACCCAAACCCAACTATTTTCCATCTCTCATATCTTTTTACTTTAAATCATGTTATCTTTGCTTTTACCGAGATGGCTTATCTCTCGCGCTCTTGACCGGCAATGTGGTACTCGACGGGGTCGGTCCGACCTCTACGATGATTACCCCCCAGATGCCCGCATTGACTTTTTGGGACGTCATCAATTGACACGGCCTTCATCACCAAGCGTTTTTGGAAACAATCTCAGTGCAAAAACTGTGTCTATTCTTACCCTCCTCCCGTTGGAGGTTCGACGACAGATTTGGGAAGCTGTCCTTGGAAGTCATACATTTCATCTGGAAATCCAAAGCGGCAGGCTTGTAGCTGAGTACTGCGTCTTTGTAGACTTAACCTGCGAGATATGTCGTGGTGATTGTCGAGATGGGTTTACTGGTCACTTTCCAGCAGAGATAGGCCAACTATTAAACCTTTTGTTAACTTGCAAGCAAATGTAAGTATTATAACGTGTTATACATTCTAAATTCTTCTCCAAATATTCAACCTAGAACTTGCTACATTGTGTTAAAATATGGTGTTTTTGCTAATAACAAGCCTTCTGCAGATATACAGAGGCTATTAATTATCTTTACTCGTCGAATACTTTCGTGACATCAGATTTACGGATCATCGAATTGCTTCCTGTGATTCTTCTTCCACAGCGCATCAACGCCATTCATTCGCTTCGCTTCCTTTGGCTCCTTCCATATAGTCCACCTCTGGGAGTACCTCCTAGCTACACTGGGTCGGGGTCTGACCAATACATTCGCAGTGAAACACGATGGAAGACGATATGGCATAATATCTCTGCAATGCAAAACTTACAAAGTCTTCATGTAAAGCTCGTCGTAAATTCGTTTTTTTGGAAAACCATAAACAAAGAGAGCGCCAAAATATTATTGGAGCCCATTACAAAGGTAACGAATCCAAAGACCTTCGTCATAAGCCTTCCTTTCCCAGCTATGGAGGAAAATATGCTACCCGAAACTAAATATTATTGGTCAGCCAAGAATGGTTGGGAGGGTATAGATCCATGGGAAGAGTTACCTTGTACCATCCAAAGAAATTATACTCGGAATGATGTTTGAAATGTTTAGATATATCACACTTTAGAATTTATTATTAAATATGGGCTATCTCATTTTAGGTACTCAGGAATTCGTAGGTAACCAAGAAAGTAAACCGGAAACACATATTACCTTTTGTTCGAATTGGGAGCTAACCGGAAACGTAAATACAAGTAAAAATTTCTCCTTTAAGCTTAACATCAACATCTACTTTAAGTTATCCCCCTAATATTCTAGCTAAATAAGCCCATCCAGATTTAAATAAGCTAATTTCGCCGTCTTTATTATTAGGAGCCCGAAGCTTAAGTTGTCGTAAATGTACCCTCTTCGCTGATGTTGCAGAGAAGCCGCGCGGTCGACCATTTCTTGAATGGGAAATTATAGGTCTTGAGATCAAAAGAAAAGAGGGAATAAAATTCGAGAGAATTCAGATAATTCTTAATGGATACGAAAAGATTCTCAATGTTGCGAGCAAGCTTCACGATGCAGGAATTGAAAAGGTGTGCCGCCAAGCCATTCAGGATCTTCGAACAGGGCTTTATCGACCCTTCATTGCGTTAGAACATCATAAAACTTCACAGCCTCTGACTTCCCAATCTAAGAGAATATCAGGAGAAGATTCGCCTTCCATACCATTACCATCTGCCGAGACGGAACAAGAGACACCATAGATTTATGATGTTCTTGCCACTTCGGGTCCTTTGAAAGCTCCACTGCACCACATTTTGGAGGACTTCTATTTCCTTTTCCTACATCCTAAGAATCTCCTTGACTTAATTAGGCCGTTTACTTTAACAAATTCTGGCCCAAGAAATGAGTTTTTCCCTCTCTAAAGAATCTGTTCCGTCTTATGCTTGGAACTGGTTACCAAGTTTTTCTTCTCGGTCTTTCTCCAATCCCTCTTTTCTATCCTGTACATTTATTCATCTTGACTATCTTCCCCATCTTTGTCATAATCCACGAGCTCAATATTCTATGGAACGACAAGAGTATATATTACTCCAGCAGGGATCTTTCGCAGTACCCATCTCATCCTAATGAAAGTTGAATTTTCTTCGGTGATAGCTTTCTTAGGTATTTATTCTCAGTGTTTATAAGCCACCACTTGGACTAACACATCAGGAAAAGCCCCTGGTTGGAATCCAACCTCGACCAATTATCCCTCATATTCAGACGCAAGATCAAGAGAGTTAATCAAACTTTGTAAGGCTAGATTTCGTGTTATTTAGATGGACCTAAAGCTAATAGAGATTCCTATAGTCACGGTGTTATCTTCGATCTCCTCCACCTCATAATTCAACGATCCTTTCCTCATAGTATAAATGCTGTCCGCAAGGCTACGAAGTCTGTATCAAAGATATTATGGATCCAAAAGTCACCAAAATCACACTAATACTACACGGATAAGGAGGTAGAGTTGAAAGCCAGATACTAGACTTACTTTTGCTGGAGATCCACGAGGACTTAATTTCCAAACTAGAGATCTATACCTTTGGAAATGCTGTTAACCATTTTCATAACCCGGTTCGGGGCAAATTCAGCATTACAAGTTCTTCAGATAGGCAAACACAGGTCAATACCCATCAGAGAAGAATTATTCGCCATATTGAGCATTATGTTAATACCGGCGACCCTCTAGGCACCTTTGGTGTCTCGAATTTCATGTCTTATGATCGTGAGAACGTCACATTTTCTGACAAACTGTTCAAGCGTGATGCCACGGGTCATTTACTGAATCAGAATTATCTCAGCAAGATGTTTCCTCTTGATCCGAAGACCTTAGAGGTGTTGAATATCGGGCATGATGGCTAGAGCAGGCTATGACATTACAGAAATGGATTTGCTCCTAATAATCAATTAGACGATTCTGAGGGGACTTGGAACTCCATTAGTTTACCATTATAAAAACATTTAATACAACAAAGAAATTGCAACCAGAATCTGAACCGTGGTAATTCCATTTCTGTCTTCGAACCTGAGCTCTTGCTGCTTTTGCCCGAACTCGTGTAGGTGTGCCTAAGCTAAGCTGCAATAGTTTCAACTTGCATAATTAAGTGGCAACATTTTGTCGGCTATAACTGCTAATGCAAGGCCTCGCAGCTAAAATAAACTCTGCCTATCTTATATAGGCAGGTTGTAACTAACCACTGTAACTTATTTCATGAACTCTTTGTAATCATAAATATTATTACTTGTCCCCTTGCCTGGCAAACTATAGCTAATTGTATAGAAATACGTAGATAAGTATGATATACAATAGAATTACTAACACAATTCTCGATCTCACTGACATTTGAAAAAGAGAGAATTAATGACTCGAGTCGCATTAAACCCTAATGCACAGGGGCATATGAGAGTAATCTAACCGAGTCACTCGGCATAAAAGGGTGCTATTTCCCGCCCGTAGCCCTCGCTGCAATGTTGTAGGTTCAGTGCCGTGCCTACTTACCACGGTATAGAGCTCTATTCTAAAACGACTCTTGTCTATCCGACAATGAACAATTAATGTACAACCATTGTCTACCTTGACCAATCACCTTCTTCTCAGAGTTCAACTTTATTCTCCCCTCGAACACGCAAAAATGGCGAAGTCCCGAATAAACCAGTTCCGGATATGCTTTGTTTCATTAGCACTAATTGTAACACTACTTATCGTAACATTTCCACTGTTAAGCAGTCGGTCGCTGTCCTCAATATTTCTCGACCTAAAATCAACACCAGCAAAGGCGGATGACAAGCACGCGCACAAGACGATATACAACCCCGGAGAAGAAGTTCTCAAGGACACCTCTAGGTCCCAGAAGAACGGAAATCCCAAATTTCTCTTCGAGTTTCGCGAGCGTCCCGACATAGAGTCATTAGACAGCAAGTTTGACGAAGCATGGCATAACACGATGAACACACCCCTTGGCGGGTTTCTGCTGGTCGAACATAATGAAACATATTACCGCGGGTGGGGGGTTAGCATGTTCCATAGCATCCACTGCCTAGGGATGCTACGAATGTCTTTTCAAAATTATTTCGGGCTTGCCGACGGGAATAGTGACCATGGGGCTCATATTCATGGACATGGATCTGCAGGACGGCGCAGTATGGCAAACTTATCCATGATAGATGAGAGACAGCACGTGGAACACTGTTTGGGGTATATTGGCAGAGTGAGTTCTCTCCATTCCCCTGTAGCTGACCTGATATTGTACGAATGAGTGTGAAAGCTGACTACATAATTTTTCTTCTTCATCTTCTAGGCACTGCTCTGCAATGGCGATGATACCTTAGAGCCACCATTTGGAAAGTTGGACTCCGAGGGCAATGTGTTATGGAGTGCCGTTAGTGGGGAAGGACACCAACATTCATGTCGGGATTCGACTCTAGCTTGGCAGACCGTGTTTGGTTCTGAAGAGCAACCTGTTAAACCGTTCGAATGGTCTCCAGGTGATACTATTCAGAGTATATTTGGAAGAGACTGAAAACATTTTATATACTACGGCTGTACCTCACTAGATAAAGTAATAAAATTTTACGAGTTGAGGAAATAACACTAATTTTATTATTATACTATCCATTTTCAGACTGTATGTTCTGTACAGCGCTGCATGGTTTTTCAACCTTTAACTATTCAATGAAAATGCTCAACTCGATAATCCCCAGGCCTCGGAAGTAGGGTAGTGTTCGAATCCAGCTTTGTCATGTGTAGCATCATCCAGTCGTGAAGTGTCTCAAAGTCGCGGCAGGTGTGAACACGACTAAACTCTGGATCCGTCTGGCCATCATCTCCGACCCAATAAAATGGAACGAGGCCGACATCAGAGGTGCACATTATCCGCTGCCGCAGGTTGTCTATACAATGATCTAGGAGGAGGAGCGTGCAATGTTAGCCGTCTTAGGTAGAATAGAAATGGTCCATGAGTATTCTCACTTACCAACATGGATTGCAAGATCCCTATCGGGATGCTGAAATTCTCCCATGCCTTGCTTGCGATAATAATCATGGTTGTACCAGGTCGCCTTGCGAAGTAAATTCTATAAGCCATAAGTCAGTCATACCACGCTGTAGAAAACAAAATAGTTCGTGCACAAATGAAAGCACTTCCATACCAGGCAATGCAGCTGATGAAAGACTTCAAGGTCTGCAGGAATTCCTTTCAGGTAACCATGATCTGCACCGCCAACAAGGTGAATGTGATCAGTTGTTAAGTCAGACTCTTGCTCCTGATCCTCAGGTATTAGAAGAAATCCAACTGTCACAACATTAGTATAACAACATAGCTTGTATCAGCAAGGAAGGAAGTGAATAGTATGTACAATTAGCTCCTGCAAAGTCCCACGCAGCATCTGTCTTAGGAGACGGAGGATTGCGGTATCGGCTCCCTTGGCTAAAGAAGGTCGAGTCAAACTTGACTGTTCTTGTCTTGAGGTTCAGATCTCGAAGCATCGGTGTCAGATGGGGGGGTTCTGCAACAGATGCCTGACCACGGCATTGCGGTCTTGTGGAGTTGGTGATCCAATACGTAAACAAATTCGTCACACAGAGCAGTGCCGTGATGCCTATAGCCATCCCGTACCATGACCAACGTGAACTCCGAGTTGTCCTTGGAGCTGCTGCGTATAGTCCAGCCTCCTCTGAGAGAAGGTGTCCATTGTCGGCTTCTTCGAGATCCGACAAGCTCTCAGTATCAACATCGTCTTTCTCGAAACTGGACATTGTTTTCTTTTCTTCTTTATTAATTTTTTTGTTTTGGTTTTGGTTTTCAGTTGAAACTAGCTATGACTGAGAAGTGAGTTGGTTAGGTGGAATAATTCTGTACCAGCGACGAACTCCCCGACTTGCGGGATTACGGCTTGCTCACTATTAACTAAATGAGGCAGCTGTGAAGGTACTGCAGTGAAGCAATCATACAGCACTAGCAAGAGAGCAACTCACTTGCCCATATTAGGTAATAATACTAGTCAACTCCTAGGTTTGTTTCATTGAAATGGGTTGCTCTTACTGTACAATACTAGTAAATCTAGATAAGGTGTTGTGAAGAGGACCACTTCGCTCACTAATGGCAGGAGATTCTACTCCGCCCGGCTAAGCTTGAAATGGCACTAATAAGCGGATGCGGTTATGTGTGGACTTTACAACCGTACTCCTAATAAGCACTACTTCACATCCGCTAGTGCTGCCGTTAGCAACCGTTAGCAACGCCTAAAATGGCAGCTCCCGCGTTACGTGACTCCGACTTTTCTGTCTGTGCGCACGCCACTTGATGCAATTCAATGCCGCTTTATTGATACTTAGTATTTGGCATACTCCCTAGACTCTGTAATAGCCACTTACATTCACTGCTTTATACATTGTCTAGACATTTGTTTAATTAATTCCTGGAGGTTTTTCATGTGTAAATGATTCTTGGACTTCCTTGATAGTATTTAAATATGAAATTACTACTAAAGTACGCGCAAATATGGAAAGTAAACCTCCATACACTATACCCATCGATGTGGTGGAATAAGAAGACCAGGGCCCTGTTTTGGCAACCATATGGAGTTGATCCAGCTTCATCTTTATTTTGTTAAGTGGTAGTGATCATTTGAACTACACAATGCTTGGTTACTATTTTCAAGTGCTATAATTAGTCCCTCATCTTGATCGTGATGGAATTAGACACAATAAAAGTCGATAGACGCTGGATTTCTGAATCTTTATCACACGATATTGTGAAGACAATTATTCTAGAATTATCGCCGAACCTGCCCAAGGTGTATTTCTACACCGATAGAAGCCAATTTCCACCTCATTGACCGCGTCCTCTCCTTCCCTCCCTTCCGTAAGCTGATCAGCACAGTGACTTGTGTGATGAAGGCTGATAGTCTTATTGTCAATGTACGGTTCCTGATTGTGGATGGCGTACATGACCTTCCGCCACTGGAACAGGCAGTGTTCTCCATGGTAGATGTGTGTGAAGATCTTCACATTTCTGCCCTGCCAAAGTGATTCCGAATCAACCTCGTTCTGCTTAACGGATTAGATGGTATACCAGAACTACTTTGTGAGTGGAATAGGGCAATTACAATCAAGTCCTTCTCGAGGTACCACTTTCTATCTTCAAAGACCGGATATCGATCGGATAGCTCTTGGTAAACGCACTGCCTTGGCATCCAGCCATAGAACAATGGTTCCATTACACATCCGCGTCGCATCGCTTCTTCACTTGATCTTCCACAGTGATTCCAATCTTCTTCTAGCGCATCCCGAGGCCCTCGTGTTACCCTGAGCCAAACTCCTGCGTTTACCGCAATGCCGACAAGGACGAGCAAAGCCAACACGCTGGCAACAATTTTGCTCCGGCAATCCGTGCAATCCAGTTTTCTTCCTTTTCTATGATGCTTTAAAGCTCCTACCTGTTCATATTGAATGTAGTCGCGAGTTTCATCTTTATGCTCCATCTGTCGACCAAGAGATAAGTTGAAGAAATGTCGAGTAGGATGAAGGGTGGGAAAGCAATGAGTATGAGGGGGAGGCAAAAGATTGAAAATCCTAAGAGCATAGCATGGAGGCGCGGCGACAATAACCAAATCTTACGAACAGGAGAGCGAAGGGTAAGAGGGAGTGAAACTTGTAACCAGGTGCAGGGGGCAGACAGAACTCAATACTTATCGTTTATCGTTTTAACCTAGGCTTTGAGCATTAACCCTGCTCGGTAGGTCATACTTATAAAAGTATACTAAATGCAGCAAGCAGAACTTGCCTTATTGATAATAATCTCCACTTTAACCTTTTGTAAATTCTTTAGACTTACTGGCCCCTGCTGTCAGACAAGGGGATAATTCGTAGCTATGCAAAGTGCTGACCGATATCGATTTGTGTGATAACATTCTGCCGAGACCTCCGGATTACCCTTACTAGTGCTGTATTAATATGCGTTAAGTCCTTGGGTAGATGCTACATCGACTCCTAAAAGGCCTCCCAATCTGATATACAGCAGTCAAGAGTTCGCTAGCGTAGAAATTGATAATCAACACCTGCCACAATTGGCCAAGTGCTGACAATACGTGCAGATATTTCGGCAGATTTTGGGTGTTTAAGTACTCACACTTTGTGTGCTGTTAGAATCTATCTCATTACAGTGTTGTCTCGTAATAACGAGCTGCTTGTTGTAGTTAATGACTCCTCTAGAACCTGTTATTCTATTCTCTTCTATGTATCGCATGTAACGTCAACGTACTGAGCGAGCTTCCTTATTGAGGAGGGCCGAGCCTTGGCTAAGGCAGTTTATAATCCTTTAGAATTACTTGTTTCTGAGTTAGAACATAGAATAAATAACTCTTTCATCCTTCTTGTTCCATTCAGTTCAGTTCTATTCACAGAAACTCATCCTCAAACGTTACCAATCACACTTGTTTACTCGGTTCATTATTTTTTTCTCCNAAAAAAAATCATGAAGGTCACACTTTTCGCTCTTGTCGCCCTTTTTGGGGCTGCGTATGCTGCACCAGTTGCACAGAAGAGTGGTATGAAATGTTACCCCAATTATAAATAATGTATACTAAAGTTGTTAAGATGCTGTGGAGAAGCGTGAACAGCTCCAGAACTTGTTTTATGTTCCCGCGGGAGCTGAAGGTGATGCTGTGGAGAAGCGTGAACAGCTCCAGAACTTGTTTTATGTTCCYGCGGGAGCAGAGGGTGATGCCGCAGCTAAGTAGTCAAGATATTTAGCTAATTAAAATGGACAATTTGGCAGGCAAAACATCAAGCTTACGTCACTATATATGCAAAATATATGGCCAGCTGCGCCTTTGTCTCTACTTATGACCTGGCTTTTTATCTACGGTTATATGTGCATCTATTGTCTTAACAAGTCCCTAAAGAAGTGCTTTAATTATCGGCCAGCTTTAACTCCACACAAAACTGCCGATGCTGGCTATTTATTACACAGACTATTCCTACCCGCCAGAGCTTGAAAAGCTTTACATGTACGGGTTATAGCTTTAGTAATATTTAGGCTCTAAGTGCCTGTAATAATAATGACTCTTAACATTACACTCCTTATAACTATAGTATAGAAACTGTTATCAGCAGGTTCATAAGACTAATCCTAACTAACACTTAAACGCTAACATTTAACCATAAACTGATAAATACATAATTAGAGTTATTGTAATATTACGTATACTAAAGTGTGATTTTGCTTATATTCCGTTATTGTGGTGGTAGTTGCCGACATCAGCGACTTTGTTAGATTTTGCTTAACTGTATGTAGATTTAAGTCTAGCCTAATTGTTCCTTATATTTTCCTTGAGTGTTGTGTTCCCGTACGAGCGGTAGGTAATTGCTGTAGGCGGCGATAGGGGACAGGCACCATATCAAGGCAATACAAATGGATGTAATTAATCAAGTGCATTCGTATTCCCCCGGGCGTTTCATAATGGGAAATATGTCATTGCACGAGAGTGGCCTATTTCTATCGTGAGATTCCATATATCTGTGTTGCCATGGACTGCTTCGATCTCAGCTCTAAAAGATCACCTCATCATCGTACCTACGAGATTTTATGAACATTCTGGCATACCAGAAGTTATCTTTATCATCTTTTTTCAATACGATAGAATATATTGTAAAAGAAGGAGCCCAGTTATATTATAATCATCTTACAGCCTATGCCAGTTGTACTCACTCACTATGAAAGCTCCGCCACCTTTTCCTAAAAAAGCAGGAAGTATGACATAAGGTTCTAATTATTTTGAATTTAAACTCATTTATAAGTTAAAATTCTGTAAAACTATTTTTTATTACTTAATTATTATCGAGTTGTACGGTCAGAACGTACAGTAGCGGTACAACAGAGTTTGATGAATATTGTATGATATCTCATCTTTTTTCTCCTGATCTACCAAACATTACTATATTCGTGTCCCTGAATACGTAATCTAATATTGTATATATGTAACTATTGTTGCAATTAAATAATCCTGTTTTGCAATTTATTTTTTATTCACAATATTGGTAGGTTTTCATAATAATGTTATTAAATCCAGAGTCAATAACCGATAGTTATTAGCTTTAATTCGATCAATTCGATCAATTAATCGAATTAAAACTAAAAACTATATATATATAACCAACAGCTGTTGGCCTATAGGTTTTACAGGTTCTACAGGTTTTACAGGCTCTACAAGCTTTACAGGTTTATAAGATATTAACTTCTTAACCAATAAGAAACTAATGGCTAAAGGTTGTTAATATAAATAGATTGATTTGATTAATTCAAGTGATTTGATTCAATTTGCAATATTCCAAGCTAATAGCTGTAAATTATTGGCCTTACAATACAGCTTATATTATAGCCAAATTTTATGCCAATGGCCGAAGGTTGTTGGCTCCAATTACTTCGAATCGACCAATTTAATTATAAATCAGGGAGCACCTACGAGCCTAGGAGAGCCTGTAGCTACAGATCAGGGAAAGTTTTCGGAATTTTCGGAATCTTTAGAGCTTACAGATCAGGGAAAGTCTACAAGCTTGGGAGAGCTTTCACAGCCTCCACAGCCTTCAGAGCCTTCAGAGCCTACATAGCCTACAGATACGGGAGCCAACGGCCGAAAGGCGTTGGCGTATTGGCATATAATATATATTATAAACTATATAAAATATATACAATACGTCAAATTAGGTGGTAGTTGAGTAGTTTACAGATTGTATATCATGTGCAATAAGGGTGCGAAGCACCCCCTCTGCGAGCATAGCGAGTAGCAAGCGAAGCTTGTGATAATATCTTAGATATGACATCTATTAAATTTAAATTATATTACTTAAAAATACTTAGAATATCTAATCTATAAAGAGATTACTATTCTAATTAGTCTTATAATATATGACTAGACAGCAGGTATTGTTCTAGCATCTAGGCTAAGCTATCTTGGCAAAGCTAGACCGCCAGCATTTGCAACTGGGATTATAGGCACGAGAAAGGCCTTATCCAGAAGGTGTATATAAGCTGTCGAAGTTCTTATATCCTATGCCCTTGACGAATGTCTGAAGCCATGGGCCCTGCGTCTTTGCATCCGCAAGCTCCCAGTAGAGTTTCGCATGCGCCTCTCCGTCGACCCGGTACTTGGCCGTTCCGTCGGCCTTCCGTTCGTCGCCATAATAGAATCTACAAATCATTTAGTGTCTTCGCGAGGGAATCTAAGGGGATAGATAGCCTACTTGAATCCACGATCTTTATATGCAGCAGCAGCAGCACGGATCATGTGCGCGCCCGCCGACTTGCCCATGCCTTGGCCAAGAAATGATGGGAGGATTGTAACGTTCAGAATATTTCCTGTGTAGATGAATGTTCTTGACGCAGAATCCGAGAGCTGTGAAAAGCTTAGGGCAGCCTGTTGTGCGGCGATAAACGCACTGGTGACATTGATGGCTGTGTCTCGATTGAAAGCAGCCAATGGGAGGGCGAACGGGTCATTAGCGGGGGTGAGGGTTGAGGCGCTGACTGATCTCTTTAGAAGGCGTACAACTGCATCCTTAGGTATTAGAGCTTACCATTGTACACAACTACACTTGGGATGCCCAGCACTTTTTTAACTTTGGTGAAGGCATTGACAACATCATCGGGGTTGGCGAGATCACTCGTGATATTCAGTTGTTTGTCTGTGCTGTCTGCCTCTCTCAGTGACCGAGCTGCGAGGGCAACCTTGTAGCCTTTCGAGGCAAAAGTCCGAGCGACAGCCTGGCCGATATTTGGTCCTGCTCCGAAGATGAGAATGACTGGAGATGTGCTGGTCATGATGTTGAGCGCAGGGAGAAGAAGTCAGGAGTAAGTGCTGCCCAGCAAGAAGCTTTTCACCTGCTATATATGTTGGCTAGTGGATTCTTGCGTATCCAGGCTATCACGTAATCCAAATGTTTTGATACTTGTCGAAATATGTACAGGGATTCGGTGCCGCGAGAATTCTGCGGGCCGGGTTTATAATTAAAATCTACTGGAGCGGACGTCTCGTAGACTCCGGCAGGGTTTATAATCAAATTAAAGATCTACGGAGCGGAGGCCTTACGAGCCGGGTTTATAATCAAAATCTACCAGAGCGGACGCCTCGTAGACTCTAGTAGGGTTTATAATCAAATTGAAGATCTACAGAGCGGAGGCCTCGCAGAATCGCCTGGCGCGCTAGCAAAGGCGATAAACACGTGACTGCTTTTAAATATACCTGGCTCAGGCTCCTTGAGATCCTATTTATTCGTCTAAACGTTATACATAGCGGCATTTCTAGCTATAGCGAATTAGTAGAATTAGAGCATGTTTATTGAATTGAAGTCTATGCTATGTATCCTCTCTAGAACCTAAGCTAACTGAGTATAAATTGCACTGTCTAATTACATCCCCACGCACTGAAGCTATGGAACGACATGACACTGTCACGCCCTAACGAAGCCTTGTAAGTAACAGCCAGGAAGCAAACGAGGGATCTAACCCCAAAGCAGGGAAGAGGGATAGACATAGTGTCTGCCCTGTGTTTATCTGACATCTCTTTCTGAGTGCCATCTCCCTCTAACCGCCCCATTGTGGGCCGCCTCGTGTAACTAGAGGCAGTCGCAGTTTTAATTCATAAAATGAATTAATAATAGCTACATGACTTAATAATAGCTATATGAATTAATAATATCTATATCGATTAATGGTAGCAATCATATAGCATATATAGGTTGATAATTAGACTTGGCGACGATCAACTCTTCCGGTTAGTCTTTTAGGATTCCGAGCTCGTGTGAGTCTTTGCTTTGATAGCTTCCTTTGCCAATTTGCTAGACATAGCGCATGATACACTCTCACTTGCGGGGAAGACCGCTTCGGTTACGGGTTCTGGTAGAGAAACTGGCATCGGTGCTGCTATTGCCAGAGCTATTTCCATCTATTCGCTTTTATGCTGAATTGCCACTGGTTCTAGAATTCCATCATGGAGACGTATAGGCTTCACTGGTTTGTCCTAGTTTAATAAGGGACAGCATTCTCTAACGAACCTTAAGACTCAATTTCAAGATATGGATCTGCGTCTGTTTTTGCTACGCTCAGTTATTCGCTTTGGACCTTGTTTGCACCGGTGTGCCAACTCAGTCTTGTGCGGTGAGACGGATACCGGAGCTGTAGTAAAAAATACGAATGCGGAGCAGAGACTCAGTTTATTGTGGTGCCGCCCCCTACTTTGAGGGGTGATCGTTCATTTGATTCTCTTGGTTGTAGAACGCTCACACTGGGTGCGAGAATATCATCGCTTAGATTTGATACCAGTATGAGATGATTCTGCCTTGCATTACTCGCACACATGACTTCTCAGGGGGAGCCTATACCGTAATGCCGCCGAGATGCTCTGCTATATCTTGCTTATATGGACTGGCGCCTGGCACAGTACCTGGGTATAATCCCGATATAATTTCATATCTGCGTGGCTCCCAGTCAGTTAATGTAATTCTACCCTGCTAGGACCCGCATGAATCCCCTAAACCTTTTAATGAATCCTGCTTGATGCAGCATCGCCGCTACATAGATCTCATGGCGGTCAGTAGGCACAGTAGCCAACCAGCTTCTCTTCGATCAACAATCGCCGAGATAAGTCTGCCTGGATTCGTCCACGACGCACGCCTACTCTTCTTAAGCTGCGGATGCGTGCGGATGTGGCCTAATCCTGCATGGCGCCTTATCCAAATAGAGGTGCCAGGGCGTTGTATTCCCCTGGCTTACTGCAGTTTCGCTCCTGGGAAGACTGTGCCTCGTCTTGCATGAAATAGGTAGAATGTAGAAGGAGCTGGGAGCCCAGACCTGACAGACGTTGGATTCGTAGCACCNTTTTTTTATACCTTTCTAGACAACTATATAAAATCATTTTGATAAAGCTCTTAGAAAATTGAAGTCGTACACTTATATGCGAGTTGGGTTGTTTGAGGGGGGTTGAGGAGAGGTTGAGAAGGGCATGAAGCGAGGTCCCTTCGGTTAAAAAGGGGACCCAAATCGGCTTCGACAAGGACCCTTAATAAATGTAACGGGACCGAGAACGGCCACCATTACGATATCTTAATAGGCTCAGAGAGGTGGCTATGCTGTAGGTAGTAGAATCTGCAAATTCCATATATGGATAATATGGAAACTATAACCGATTCTCGAGGGAGCAGAAGAGGATCCCCCTAAGCGTGATCTATTCACTCACCTTCGACTCACCCTTACTCGCCATAACTCACCAAATATTTCCGGTAAAGCAGCTCTGCTCACCTTTCCGAACAGAAACGGATTTTCTTCATGTTAGGATTGACGTGTGATAATGGGCTGTTGAATGTTTCAATAAGGTGCTTAGTTGTGGAATAAACGCAACTCTAAGAAGCGTAACCTTAATTTCGAGCTGTCAGAGTTACATAGGATAATTATATGAGAAAGCTGACAGTTTATGTAGGCTATCCTTGCAAAGCGTATAGAATCGGCGAGAGTAATATCATTACTACTAATTCTACCATACTTTATTTGTTATTATGGTGGCAATAAAGAACCAAAATTTGATGACGTTGTATGGAAAAATAATCTTCGTCGTACGATGATGGGCTGATACGGATTTTCTTTCCGTGGATGCGAAAGTATTTAAACTAAGGGAGTTTCCTGATCGGAAATAGTGATATGATATAATAGTCAGAAGCTTAAATGAGTTGTGTATGCAGTTCATCAATTCCGAGGTGTAGTAAGCCGCAATCGGAGGTAACTCGGTTACCGTATGTGGGATACCGGTACATGGAACCAACTAGCAGCATATATCAATTAACCAGGGCTGCTCTGTAGCCACTTCGAATTCTCGGCATCCTCCCGACTGGGCTGGAAGGGACCGCTGATTACGGTCGTAGGTGATGGTCATGAGCGTCTTAGCAGTCCGAAATTTTCAAACAGCGCAGGTCTTGACAGCCGTTTCGAGGTGTTCATATGTTCTAACTGAACTTGCAACTCCCTTCCACTCACATGTCTGGGTTGCTCGCTCAGAAAGGTTAGCAAGTCCAAACGAGGTTTCTCTTGAGTGTATAACATTGGTTAAATTGATAGAAATAGTGATGGAACGAAAGTTATTATTAAATCGCCTTTGCGGTCTCTTCAGGATAAACAGAGAAAGGCAATATGTCAGCTCAATACTGAAATGGCGATTCTTAATGGTCCGCTAAAGAATGCTAAGGGAATTCGTCAACTTGTCGATCAAATTATTTTAGAGCGCGGTCCCGATGAAGAAATCCAAGCAGGCGTCTTTGAATACTTTGATACCGACCTTCATAAGTACCATGTAACTGAGCGTAGCCACCTATCACGACTTGAAATCAAGAGTATTGCTCGACAACTACTGGAGGCACTTTCAATCACGCATAAGAATCACATAGTTCACACAGGTCGGTGTAAAGGTAATATTATTTGGAAGATCGCTGCTAAATAATGAACATAGACCTGAAACCAGGGAATCTTGTATTATCGCGGTTTATGAAGTCCTCCACAGCGAAATTACATATAAAAATAATTGACTTCGGACTTGGTAGGTTTTGGGGAACTATGGATAACAGAACGGCATACTCTAACTGCACTATAGCTTCTATAGGAGACCATGACCGGCAGCATTTGATCACCAATCCGTGTTGGCGAAGCCCCGAGTCATGGCTTGGAATGCCTTGGGGCCCTCCAGCAGACATATGGTCATTTGGGGCCATCGTAAGAATATATATATCTAATTATGACCAAATACTGATCATTGTTGAAATTAGATTGGATCTCTCCTTATGGAGCCTGGCGCAATGCTCTTTCGGCCTTGGGGTGGTGTTGCAAATATTCCCAAAGAGGATCAAGACAGAGAGTTCATACGGACACTATGGACAATAACTCCGTTCCCTGGTGCCTTTCTCAACAAGATACCCGGGGAATGGAGAAATGTAATATCAAAGTTTACACCGAAATTAGCTCCTACGGGAGAACCAACTACTCTGCCGTTCATATGCAGCGTTTTTGGCATGCCGGACCGAGACATAGAATTCGTCAAGGACATCTTGCAAGTAGATCCAGATAAGAGACTGACTGCCAGCCAACTTCTTCAGCACCCCTGGTTCGATTCTTGATAACTTATAAATAGCTTAGAAATGGTTTAAGTGGCGTTTTATCCAGTTAGATTAAAGGGTGTTTAATTAACTGTAGAATTATAGGAAGGTTGTTAGCCCTTAGATGGCTTCTAGGTGTTACACGCTTTAGCTTGAGGTTTTTATAGTCCAGATNAAAAAAGACTCGGAAACAACTTAATAGCCGTAGACCATTTCTGTATATTTTATTTGATATTCTCAATTGACTAATGCATATTAAAGTAATTTCCAGCACCACGTACAATATATATCATGCACCTGTTTAGTATGTTTCAACCCTGCCAGCTCTCGCAACTAACAATCCCTCGTCCCCCCACAACTTTAATCAGTCTTCCCTATAATTAACTTCTATCATCTCTGTATGTTATGAGTAGCCATGTAGATTACAATGGGTACTGGAATCCTTGCCTGTCGATATCATCTCTCTCCAAAGTAAGCTCCTTTATGAACAAAGAGGCGAGAAAGCGTACTGCAGAGGGACATATCATGACAATCCAGATTGCCTGGAAAAATTGCTGGTATACTTCGGTAATAGTGTTTATAGTTTCGAGAGGCAGGCCAAGCGTTCTCAGTGAGGGGATGAAGTTAATCGCGTTGTTTGAATCTTCTAAAATCTTGAGTGGCAGGCCCTTAGCCGGAACCGTATCAGAGAGCGAATTGGATGTGATACATCGTGGGCTCTCTACTGTAAGTTTATCGGCAGCAAGCATGCATGCATGTCTATAAAGTCGACACTAATAACTTATACTCGACATCCCCACGTGACGACCACTCCAAGGTTCCGACCACTTTTAGGCTTCAAAACACCCATGTTTAAACGCGAATAACTCAACAACAACAAATCTATTTGAATTGAAATTAATGTATGATTATTATTAGAATATTAGTAATAAAAGCGCATATTAATATTTCCAAAATTCGAAGTGGTTGGCTGACAAATTATTGATTTGCAAATTTTGGCCTAGGACCCCTCCTTCTCCTACCATGCTACAGACACCATCTACAACGTGTTCTGAATGCTTTTTTAACGTGTAATGGCCTTTCTAGCCTTCCTTTGAGTTTGTTGAAGCTGTTGTTCAATAGCTTTTTGGACCTTTGCCTCCTCACGAGCCTGCTGTTTCTCCAGAGCCTCACACGCCTTCTTTTCCCTAGCCAACTGTCGCTCCAATTGCCTCTGAACTTTATCAGCTTCCATTTTTGCTTTCCTAATTGCTACAACTGCTTTACACACTGCTTTAGCTTCCTTTTCCTCCTGTTCTGCGGCATCCTTTTGAGCCAAAACCTCTTTGGCTTTAAGGATGCGGGTAGGGCTAAAAAACTGGGCCTCTTCACCTGATTCTCCTACTAAATTAAGGCGCCTAGACCTCTGGTTTTTTTGCTTTTGGAATGCTAGTGAGTTAATTAACCCTCGGTTATAGTGCTGGGAAATGCTGAGTTCAGCTGATAGCTTGTAATTGCAGTGAAAGATATGCTGTAATTTTGCGGATGAAGGACTCCTCATATATGATTGCTGTGCTCTGCGAATAGCCAAATAATCCAAAGGTGTTTCCGGAGGTTTGATTGGTTGTGAAGGAAGTGATTCTATTTTTGGGAACAAAATGGCTATGGTTTTGGCTGAATTAAGTGGGTAAATGCCTGTTTTTTCGAAGCCATGCCTAATATGCTCAGGAGTGAAGGTTTTGAGCCATACAACCGTAAACATCCGTAAAAACAACCTTTTAGTAATAGAAACCATGCCAAATCCCTCATGAAGGATCTTGTTTTGTTGATTGGTATATTCAGTGGCCAGAGGTTGAAACATATTCACATCAAGTGGTTGGAGTCGATAGGTAGTATAAGGTGGAAGGATCATTATAATTATTCGATGCTGGTCCGCAAAATCAAGAAATCGCATATTTACATGGCTAGAATGGCCATCTACAATCAATAGGCGTTTCCTTCCTTTTGCAAGATCTCTAGTATGCGGTTCAAAAATGCGTTTTAACCACTGAAATCCAAAGGCATTTGAACTCCATCCATTTGCGGAAGCACCCATATAAACTTGATCTCCAGGCTTTAGATCTTGAACCCAGTTATCTCGTAAATCATGTGATTCTCCTGTATATATAAGGCCAGGTGGAAGAGCAATTCTTGTTGCTAAAATGCATGCCAAAATAGATATAAACTCCTTGTTACCATCTTGAGTGTTATGAGCTTTGCCAGTCTCATATGCTTTTCGAGTGAGAATGCGCTTTGATGTAGCCATTACACTTATCAGAAAACCCTTTTCATCGATATTGTATATGTTTTCAGCTATGATGTGGTGTCGATCGATGCCATCGGATAGCTAGAATATGTACAGTCAGCATTTTGCATTCATTCAATTGATAACAACTGAAATAAAGCCAAAAACCACTTAACTAATTGATAAAAATGCGCAAAAATAGGTTCATACTCTGACTTGACATGTCTTTTATCCATATTACGCAAGTAAACACTTGAAATCTCATCTTCATGGCGTCTCACAAAATTGGCTACCCAATTCTTCCCTACAGGCCCTTGTATGATCTCTTCTGCGAGGTTTTTGACTATTTGACTGGTTGGAGGCATTCCACGATCAGTCATACGATTGATATGACCAATCAAAACCTTCTCCTGAGTGCTGTTCAAACGTTGACGCGTCTCTGAATTAGCATCCTCCCTAGTGCCCTGAATTTTTTTGAATCAACGCGCCAGCGTAGTACGGTTAACTCCATATTTTAAAGCGGTAGCACTGTAATTAGGCTCTTCCTGCGATTTTAAATCAGCAATTGCCTCATCCATTGGAGAGTTGTGTGTTGAGATATTGAAGGTTGAAGTTGTTGTTGTTGTTGAACGCGATGTGGTCGGAACCTTGGAGTGGTCGTCACGTGGGGATGTCGAGTACCTACATGAACCGATTCGCGCCGTACGCATCTGCAGGAACACCATGCAACGGGTGGGGGATGAAGCATTATCGGGTACCCGTACGCATTAGGGATGTATCGATGCATTAATTAGAAGTACCCTTGGCCATTCTMCACTTGGCCAATGAGCTCAACAGCCACCATCACAGAAGAGAGTGTCCAGCTTTCGCGATAGCAAGGTCCAAGAGCATTGTTATAAAGAGCAGCCTGGACYTGCTCAATCTCCAATTRTTAATTACCCYGAGGGACACAGTTGATCAGGAATYGACTTCYCACARYTACACTACTTCTTTTTTATAATCTAATTCTAGGAAAACGAACGAGAAAAGATGAGTTCCCTTAGTCCAACCAAGAAACCAACTCTCATGTTTATCCACGGTGCCTGGCACAATTTAGGCTGCTGGGATGGCGTCATCGTACAACTTAAACAATACCAATACCCTATCTGCGTAATTAACCTGCTCTTTATTAGAGGAAAGCTTACAATAATAGTGGCTGATGATGCAGTGTATATCCAGAAGACTACATCCAAGCTGGTCACTCAGGGCAAAGAGGTGGTGTTGGTGATGCACTTGTATAGCAGGATTCTAGGCATGGAGAGCACTAAGGGGTTGCTCAAGAAGGACTAGGCAGTGGAGTAGAAAGCCAGTGGAATCATGTCCTTAGTCTATATCATGTCGTTCTTGCTCCYACAAGGGRAATCGTTARYGTCGTTCYTRGGCAGYATRCCACCYTRGGTAATCTTTGATGTAAGTCACCTTCTCYGTGGAGTAAYGATACACTYRRGGTRCTAACCAATTGTCTTTCGAATCTCYARGGAGACAAGATYACRGCTRAGGCAGCCTCYGTAGATAACATCTTTTAYAACRACCTRTCTGATTCMRTGAAGGAGGAGAACATCAAGAAATTRATCYAYCARGCGAAACCCTCATTCTACACRCCATTATCCTACCYTGYATATCTYGATTYGCCYACYAYGTACTTRATGTRCRAGAAGGACAATGCCATCCCTTTCTTCRCRCAGCAGGCYATRRTAGGAATTGRGGGCYYAAACGTTRTCTCACACATYTGCARCTCAAGYYACTCTCCRATGCTRAGCATGCCYRRCAAGGTGGTTRAGGTGATCYGRGGAGCRGCYGGAGAAGTCRTAGCTTGAGTTRGGAAATTTTTTRCRTGYTRGYAGGTCAAAGCGTCYAATAACAAGCGYTGAATCTTAAAAAAGAAAAACGARGTTCTAACARGTATCRYGACATCRCGATATCACRTAGGTTATATCTATGCATTAAGTCTAGCATAATAATGAAATACTRYTGTRTCCRTGTCAWATATTGGTRATTTGCCTTTTTTTTTTTTCACAAATCCCARATCTAGAATTTCTTTYARCTAATCTCCTTATSCACCCAGAAGRACACTYGCTCTGCCTGGTTAGACGCTTACTCCAAAGGATCTTCTTGTTAGTGCTTACTGAATACTGTAATATGCTAGTGTCTCTGNGAAAGCGTTAGAGAGCTCTTGGCTAGGCTCTCCCCTTCCCCCCAGAGGTGCTAACGATCTGCCATCGCCGGTCCGTCTTTTAAGGCCTAGTTGGATTCAGCTTATTTAGTCCAGAATGTCAGTCCTTATTTTGCTCCTTATTTCGCTTGTTTGTTAGCTTTTATGCCAAGATAAGTTGGTAGAGACATTAACCAGGGCAAGCAAGAGGTTCAGGAGGGGATGTTTGGATTCAAGCTTATTTTCTTCCTTATTTTTTTCCCTAGAGTAAATAATTAAGCTGAATCCAAACAAGCCCTTAAAGTGCGAAATACAATACGATTCACCCATCTGACACTATTTCCACGCTGTAGCAGAAGTGTGGTTAAGAAAAGCCTCGATGTTACCAACGTTATAGTCGTGGAACCTACTAAGATGTCAACCGCTCCTGCTTAATATTAGCGTATTGGTGAATAAAGGAGCATTATCCATATTGATCAAGGTCTTTCAACACTAAAGAGCCAATAGTTTAGAGTCTAGTAACCTTGGTGCATAAGACAATAAGGAGACATTTATTGTGCACAGTACCTCCTGTTCTAAGATCGGGTCCACTCAGCAGTTACTTGTCCTTGTTTGTAGATGATCTACTACAACAAGTAAAGCACNTTTTGTATATCTAGCAAAAGCACAGCAAGAACAAAACAAGGATATTACTTACAGAATCTAAAACAACTAGCCTTTCGGCTTCACCCCAAAATAGCTATTATAACATGAGAAAATTTTTATATTACCCTCAAATTTATTAATCCTCTCTTGAAAGCCACAATGCACAAAGACCAATCAATGTGTTATCACCCAATTATTATTGTCAAACAAGCTCTTATGTATAACATACAAGACCCTTGCATAACAAGATTAGAACTAATACTTGTGTTTCCCCTCTAACTGTCATGCTTTCTACCCAGATCTAACAAAGCATTACTATAATACTATAATAGGATAAGGATTAACAATCAGTTAGTTAGTTGTATTATAACTTTAAACCCCCCTCCCTTATCAAATTACACTTAGCTAATCTAGTTAGACAAAGCCAATCTAGAACAAAAGCTTTTATCTTTAGTTCTTGGACATAACCTTTGTGCAATTACCATCAAAACCACAATATATCCAGTTGTATAGTACAGGTTAATAATAAGACAACGTTGTTTTGAGATTCTGGAATCAGGATTTGCAAATAGTTACACAACATTAATAGTTGTTTTCTTTTGCTCTTTCTCCATCATGAGTTTAAGTCCACTACTAAGCATCGATCTCAATGCTAATATCAAAGCAATTGTCATTAGCCTTGTCATTGCCTTAATAATTATTTCATCAACAACAATAGCCTTGAGAATTATCACCAAATACATTATGAAGATAAATTTACAACTAGACGACTATTTAATTCTTATAATACTAATATGTACATATATATCCATGTTTGCTATCCAAATCACAATACTATTTTCTAATACTACTGTTAAGATAATTAAGTTGTAACTTCAAGTACAAGTTGCTTCTTAATCTTAAGTAGCATTTTTAGTCTTTTAAGAATAGAATAATAAATTGACAATTCCAACTCTCTAACTTATTATAAAAGAATTAACAAGTATATTTAGAATCCAACAATCCGATTAAGCATTATTTTCAAGGTAAGTCAAGAGAAAACAACTAAAATATAGTTTATTAACTATTACAATTAAACTTAAACTGACTAACAGATTCTTTAAGCATATAAATTCCTTTATGGTTTTATTATCCCCTTAATAAAGTTATTTATAATTATTTCCTATTATTATCTCTTTCTTGTATAAGCCTTCTACAAATTCTTTTACTTTGTTGTCTTTCTTGTTATCAGATGGTAAATTGCTGTTTTCATTACTTCTTTTATATAATGTTGACTATTCAACTATTTCTAGAATTAATACATTGATCTTATAACAAAGGGGAAATGTATTAACATCTTTGTATTCTTTCTTGGTAATGGAGGAACAAGTGTATTTACTAATTTCCTTATCTTATTAACTTTTATACTTATAATCTAGAACTTATAAATGCTTATCACAAAGTGATTAAGTATCCTGAGTATTTTTACTCTTAGTAGATTATATATATCTTTTCATTTTATACTCTTTTATAATCTTATTATACTAATAATGTTAAGTATAATGTATAACATTTACATTGTTAAAGTTGTTTGTCTTGTCATTCTCAGCAAAATGTTTAATTCTATAGACTTTACTTAAAGTATGTCTTAAGCTTTTATCTAGTCCTTTGTTAAGCTTAATATCAATATTGTTTATACTTGTTTACTTACACTTTATCCATTAATCTGAAGATGTCTACTTATATAATTCCTAAGTAACAGTGTTAATATTAATTCATAACCAGTTTATAATACAAATACTTTAAGACTATAGTCTTAAAACAGCAATTTCTATGCTTTGTCTGATCAGAGTAAAGGTTTTTATAAAGATAATAAGAGTGAAGATGAGATAAGTTTGATAAATGAGATCTAAGCTAATTAACAACTGAATAAGAGTATTGAAGATGATATTAGTTTAAAGTATCCTATGAATATTATAATTAAACAGGATATTATTATAAAATAAAACACAGATTTTTATATTTTATAATTATTCTTATATTATAAATAGTCCTTCATTTGTATATGATCTATATTAAAGAATTCTCTTATTATATTTGAACTTAATATCTTAATAAAGCAATTATTATTGATAAATTAATTAAAGTTATTTAAGATAACATTATAACAATATATTTATAATTATTTATACATGTTATCTTTAATATTTCTCTTCAAAATCCTTAATATTTTGTAAATTTATACTATTTCCTTTTCTAAACATTACCTCTTTAAACCTTAAGAAGACACATTCTAAAAGGTTCTCAATAAACTTCTTATTCATAGACTAGTCTAAATGTAGCCAGTCCTCTTAAATAATAACATAACAAACTAAGATCTTCTAAATAAACTTAACATAAGAAGTTGATACTACAATTAAACAGGAAAACCCTTTAATTATAAGTACTATTTACCATCGTCTAACTATTACTTCTTTATTATTATTCATTCTCTTTTTTTTATCTAAGAGATTCTTCAATTACTTAACAAAGTTAAAAATATTATTTATTCTAAATCCACAAGTTATACAACTTAAATCTTTCTTATATCTTCTTAACACATATTGTTTATATAAATAATAATTATACTAAGTAACAATTAAATCCTTATAGGATTTTTTATAAATAATACAAGTAAATAGAATATTCACTTATACTATATCATTTATCTTATTATGTTACAAAACTACATTATCCAGGTTATTGGATAGCAAGGGTAGAGTAGATGTTTAAGGACAATGGAAATGTGTGACACACAAGCAAGTGATTAAGTCCAAGGTAGGGTTTAGTAATGTATTTAGGTTGAATATGAGGAGTTTACTCTTATGTTCTTATAGTGTGCTTATATAGATAATGAAATCCATCTGGACTTCCTGGACCTCCTTAAGTCTTCCAGGTCTATGAACTCCTTGGACCCTCTCAGGTCCTCTAAGTCCTAACCATGTTATGTGATCGCTAGGTTTTCTATATACACTTTGTTGTGTATTGAGCTTTAGGCTTACACTAATCACTTGTTAAGTATAACTTGTAACATTATCCTCTTTTTGTACTAGTATTGCCTTGATGCTTAACTAATGTTATGAACAATCTTATTATTCGTTAATTTATTCTTTCTTTCTAACATGCTACTAAAATGTTCTTATTCTAACAATACTATTCTAGAAGAAAAAGGAAGATCAAGGAAGTATAAAGAAAGGTTAGGTTTAGGAGATTATATCAAGGATAACAAGATTGAAATGTTTCCTTGTTCTTTTTGCTAGCAAAATAGGAAGATTTGTAAAATGGTCTTCGATTTAAGTAGATATAGTAAGTATACTTAGCATAGGCAAAGGTGTGATTGTGATGACTTGCCTGTTTCCTCTTAGGATGTTTATCAAAGAGAAAAGGCATGTCTAGATGAGGAGGAGGAAAAAACTACATAGGCTTTGGCCTTCATTTCTTAGGAAATGACTGAGAAGGTGGCTTGTCTTGCTCAGCTTTGTAAGTAGTGAAACTTCCTTCAGAAGTACATTAGTAAGATGTTCTGTTGTAGGCTGAAGACTTTGGACAAGCTAGACGTTGTAGAAGAGAAAGAGAAGCAAGAGAAACAAGATCCTCTTTAACCTTTAGAGTTATATTCTGCTAACTCAGGCATGGCTTCTTCCTCTGCTGTCGACTTCTTTTTCTTTGACTTTGTGATTCTATTGCCTGGAAATCCGTTTTAGGATGAGCTTAGTGATATGCCTCTAGTAACTTCTCATAGCTTATGAGATTAGAAGTAGGTTCTTATCCATTCTTACTCTCTGGATATCTTATCCATTTAACCAAGTATTGTAGTTTTCCATAATGCATTTTATAATTGATGATTTTCTCAACTTCATATTCTCTTTTCAGATTGACTTCTTCTAGTATTAGCATTTAGGTGTTCTTAAGTGTTGGTTCAAGAAGTAAAACATGGAAAACAAGATGTATCTTAACTGTTGTTGATAATTTCAATTTATATGTTAAGGGTTTATAAACTTCTTTAATCTTGTATAGTCTTATCTTTACTCAGTCTAGTTTATCACTTGGTCTTGTAGTTTTAATATTCTTTTTAAGAAGATAAACTTTATTCTCNTTTTTTGTATGTTGGTTTTATTAAGCGTTTATGATCATGGTATTTTTTTTATTCTTTCTTTAGTGTATTGAAGTGAGTTCTTAATTCTTTCTTGTANTTTTTTTCATTTGTTTTACTTAGATCTTTGCTGATTTATTTGTGGATTCTAATTCTAATCTAGTACAGAATCTTTCTAGTTCTTATTCATAATTTGTATAGAATAGAGTAATCTTAGTTGATTTGTGTAGTGTACTATTATATGTCATTTCTGCTATTAACAAGTAATTAACCTAATTATCCTGGTTATAGTTGACATAACATTTTAAGTATTCTTCTAACTATTCATTCAAACATTCTGTTTTTCTGTTAGTTTGCAGATGTTACATTGTTGACAACTTTCTCTTGACCTTTATTCTTGTTGTTATCATTTCTTAAAACTTAGATGTGAATCTAGTATCTTTATCAGAGATTATTTGTTTTGGTAATCCTTATTGAGATATTATTCTTTGTAAGAATATATTGGTTACCTCTTTTGCTTTTTAAGTCTCTTTGAATAGTTTAAATATTGTATAATTAGTATAATATTCAGTTATTACAAAGATAGAGTTATACTTAACCTTTGTTATATGATCTGTAGAAACTAATAGTTTTATGATAAAATCTTATCTGATTAGTTTCTATGGATTGTTAAGTATCTGTGTAAGGTATAATTGTCTTTAAAGCTTTCTTCTTGGATTCTTAGCCTTCTTATAGATTTCACATTTTATGATTACTTTTTTAATTATTGATTATAGTCTTATAATAAAGTAATTCTTGTTGATTTAATAATAGTATTAGGTTACTCTTATATATTCATTATATAGTAGACTATATTATTCCTTGACAAACTCTTTTGCTAGTTTGGTTAGTATGTATAACCTTTTGTTCTTATACCAAATGTCTTCAATTTTCTCTTACTTGCCTCTGGTCATGTCTGGTAAAGTGTTTTCTTCCNTTTTCCTTTTTGGTTGTTTTGCTGATTT
>NCSJ02000204.1:0-77064 GCA_002812745.2 Scytalidium lignicola
CGGCTTCCTCAACTAAATCTTTAGTATTTGAAGTTATATCAAGGTAAACAATATCAATATCATCATTATTCCCAGACACTCTTGTATTGTCTTGCCCGTCATTGGCTTTCAGGATCAAGAACCTCGTCTGCCAACCTGCTATTTTTCTGATATCTCCTCTACCTACGACAGTGATCGCAGGTCCACTATGAGGACTCGTACCAGATATGTTTAAGTGCATAGATGCTTCGGATTTGCTCTCCTCTTTCAAGGATAAAGCTCCATTGATGCCGTTGTCGAAACCCACCGCATTAGGATGCAAGACAGGAACGCCCAGGTGCATAGACACTAGAGATGTTACTAAATTAACAGCGGAGAATTCAGAATTTCCGAAAGGAATTAACATAGAGCCAGCAAAAGCAACGATGGAGCGCAGTGGTGATATCTGCGGAATGACGTTCCAATTTGTTGAAGTGAAATGTCGAATCATCTTCACCACTAGAGTTTGGTCAGGTGCTTGCACATTGGAGAAGGTTTTGGACCAGCGCTGGGACTTCTCCGTCTCAAATTTGACAACACAGCGAGATGCCGAGGGATCAAACTGATTTTTGAAGTATTGTAGAAGCTTCAGCGGAGGATTCCTGGCGATATCTTCAGAAGCTTGTAACAGTTCTAACCACGATGATGGATCACAGACGTTAAACTCAAGACCTGCCTGTCGTAAGTAAGGAAGAATATCTCGCGTCCAGTGAACAGTGTGTGGATTGACCAGATTGAAGATTCCTGCTGCTGCACTAGAATTAGTAATTTCAATTGCAGACTGAGCAACCACATCAACTGGGGTCCATCGGAGGTCTTCATCAATGCTTGGCAACGTGCTGATTGTTTTAGCCGTCTGTATCATGAGTGGAATTGCTTCGGAGCTGTTCCAGATACCATGCAAGGTGTCACCTATGATCTGGCCGATCCGAAGGATATACACTGGGATCCCCACCTGAGCAGCGGCATTCATGCACATATGTTCAGCCACTAGTTTTGATTGTCCATAGCCTGTAGGTTGTGCGTTTGAAAAATGAGTGGGTAAAGCTTCCAGAACGATCTTGTCCTGCGTCCGAAGAACTGCTCCTATTGATGAGAAAAAGCTAAATTTGGCAGGACCCTCTCCATGAGCTTGAAGACATAAGTCAAGCAAATTCTTTACCCCAACAATACAGTCATGTTCAAAGCTGCTTAAACGCAAATTGAAGTTGACAGTCCAAGCACAGTGATATAGAATCGTCAATTCACTACAAATCTGGTTAAACAACTCTGGTTGTAGTCCGAGGGATTGAAGTGACAAATTAGATGATATGCAGATCATCTTCTGGCGGCTAGAAAAAGGAAGGTTCTGGTAAAGCTTCCGCGTATGCAATGATCGAATCACACGATTTCGTGCTTCTATATTAGAAGATGCTCTAACGAGACAGTACACCTTCTTCACATTAACGGACCAAACTAAAGTAGCCAGTAAGTGTGCACCTAAGGACCCTGTAGCACCAGTGAGAACCTAAAGCACAAGATATTAGTAACGAGCACTTATTTTCCTTTGTAAAGGAATACTCACAATATACTCGCCTTCTCGCTTTCTTGACTATGCACGATGCTATTTAAAATGGCTGTATTTTTTAATCAGGCTTCTGATTTGGTCATTATCTGGTTGTGATGTAGTTTCAAGATCCTGGTTTAGTGAATATAGGTGACTTGCCAAAGAACGAACTGATGGGTGATCAAAGACAATATTGAAACCAAGACTTTTCCCACTTAAGTTCATCTTCTTCACAAGGAACGTTCGTAACCGGTTTGCCTTAAGGGAATCCATTCCTAATCCAAAGAAATCTAAATCTTCTGTCACTTGGATTGGACTAAGAAGATCCTTGGTTTCTGAGAGTATCAAGCTTTGAAGCTCGGCCTCTGTCAAAGAAGTAGTAGCTCCTTCGAAGGAATCATTGTTGTAAAATTTGTCTATTTCTGTTGAAAATTGATTATAGAAAGCTTTCCGGATAATGGTATGTTTATCAGTCTTCGGGTAGATGGTTCCTTGTGGTAATATGATTACCATCTCCTTACTGATCTTAGCATACTCAGGTGTCATCAATTGAGCCCTTTCAATCATCGGCCAGAGCTGGTCGATCAGCTCATTTTGAGATAGATTAGATGAAGTCGTTGAAGGAACTATCAGCATGCCAGGGTAAGGTCTTCCTATACCAAAAACCACTGCGGCTGCTACCAACTGATGTTGTTGTACTGCCCCTTCAAAGTCGGTAGGATTGACCTTTTCTCCATTTTCTAGAACAATCACATCATCACTTCGCCCACAATATTTCCAGGCATTTAACATAGGGTGCTTTATGAAGAGATCTTTTGTCACAAAAGACCCATCTTCTCGATTAGATGTCGCTATTGAAGGCAATCCATTTAGACAAACAAGCTCGTAAAATCCCTCTTCTCGGGCTTCAAATGAAAGGAACGGCTCTGCCTCTATCGTAGGACGCAGATAGTTCCAGTACCTGTCATCCTTTGGTCTGATGGACATCATGAGGGGTCCTGTCTCGCCCCTATGCACTACTTATCAGTAAATGAATATCACACCTAGTGACTAGCGCGTACGTACATGCCATATATACTGACCAAGTTTACACCATTGTTTACCAGCATATCTCCCAGCACATCTGGACAAGGAGAACCTCCAAATAGGACTAATTTCAACTTCTTCAATAGTTCGATTCCTTTGTTGGATTCTGAAAGGACCTTGAGCGCGTAAGGTACTACGGCAAATAATTCAAAGCTATGGCTTTCCAGGCTCTGAATTAGGTACTCCTTAGTTAACGGCAGCGTGACATTATAAATATGAACTGGCTTGACGCTGATGATGGCACGAAAAAGAGATGTAATACCAAATGTATGGAAGAGGGGTAAGGTTAAGAAGCATCGCATGCTCAACTTCTGGATGTTCCTTCGATAATTTGCCAACACTGCCCTTTGACTGAGAAAAATTGGTTTCGGGAAGCCTGTCGAGCCGCTAGAATGAAAAATCCATGCTGTCTTTCTACTTTCCATCTCCATATCAAAAGCCGGGGTAAGGTTCGTATCTCTATATTGATCAATCGGTTGGCCATATAACGCTTGCTGGATAACCGGTATGCTAGCTACTCCTGGGATATTAGATATCTTCTCCTTGAAAGGCGATTGATAAACAACGTATTTGGCGCCTGTGTCATCGAATAGCCGTAAATATGCTGGCTTGGTCAATCGTGGCGAGAGTAATAAGACTGTATGACCCAGTTTGGTCAGAGCCAACAAAGTAATAATATAATCGAGGTCGGAGAGACCTAGCAGCCCGACTATAATAGGCTCTTCACTAGACAACTTTCTTGCAGTAAGAGAAGAGATGTATTGCCTTGCAACTCGAAAAGCATATGCATCGAGCTGACGCGTGCTGTAACCGACATACTCAATCCCAGAGGAAGGATAGAATACCACTGGTTCATCGGGTCTAAAAGCTGCCTGTGTTCTCAAAAGTTCATCGATAGTCTGGCAGGAATCTGCCGACATTATATTTCCATTCCGTGGTGAAGGAGCATGCTCTCCATTCTGTTCCAACATAGTTTTGGTTACAGGCTATGCTCGGTAGCAAGACAGGAACTTTGTGTCACGTACAAATGTAGCAAAGCACCCAAGGGCAGAATCAATTTGATCATTTTCAGGGGGACAACGGTAAGATCCTGCATTTTATAGGACACATTGCATTTCGCAGCTCCTGGAGTGATGAGGTAATCTATTCAATTTAGGGCAGTTACGTACTAGGCGGCCTAAAGTTCCGTTAGGTGTTGCAGACATCCCGGTGAGTGTGGAGAAACAATCAGCATAAGAGTGCAACAGAATCCTTGAGAGGGCAGGAAATATCAATTGTAGCAGGCATGCTTAATCTAGGTTGTTCCCCCCATTACATGACCCACTGTACTGCCAATTTGAAAGCACCAAATACCATTAACCCAAGGGCCACTATAATTCTAGAGTATCCACCGCCTATGGACAGCCTAAAAGTTCCAACGGCGTATATATGGTAGAGGGAGTAATTATCTAACTCCGCTAGACCTCGGTCTCCCCTCCGACCTTGCATTAATTATGTTGAATACTACACCAACTCGACCGTCGGGGAATTGACATCCCTCACCCAGTGAGGTCTCCGCAGCATCCATCTGAAACGTACGTTGATGCACGCTGTCCCTCAAATCGCCTGTTCCCCGGCTTCTTCGGCATTAATTTGTTGAAAGAATATTAAATTCAGTTTTTAACATCGATCACGGAACACACCTCCGAGTTCTACAATGTGATAACTCCCCGAACTGGTGTAGCCATACCAGGATTTGTGAACTGCGGGAAAGTGACCAGATTCCGAATACGGAAGGCGAGTAAGTCTTGAATTCGGTATGTGAAAGTCAATGCCACCTTTGGTAGTAGTACCATACGGTCACTTGAAATCTACGAAGTCAGGTTTGGACCGAAATCCTACAAGACAAAGATGAAATCAGAGTTTATATCGCGCAGGGTATTCCGACATATCTAGTTCCCGTAAGCCTTAGTTAAGAACAATGCTTACAATTCAAACCGACAGGCTGACTTGTGCTGACGAGACAAACTGTATTTGAATCTATGGCAATTACGTGTACTATCACTTGAACCGCGATATCTTAGAAATATTCATTCTCTGGGTGTCAATTTATCAATTACGATAAAACTGATATAGTATCTTGCTACAAAACCAGTGTGCTTCGCATCATTCAATTCGGTGAGTACGCAACTACTCATTTTATCCGGGAAATTTTTTTTCTGCGAGATATTAGATCAATCCCATCCTAAGATACAGTAAGATGGCCGGTATCGGTTATACTCAGCACCGGTTAACTCCGTATGGACTGCCTATGTGGACCATTGAACCACTAGTGCTTATATATTGTATCTGTTATTCGCCCTCCCATGTCATTGGAACTCCACTTGCGAATGTCCAACAATCCTTCCACAAAAAGTCCATCAAACCGGATTCCTCCATATGTAAGGCGGGATCAAAATTCGAACCCAAATCAGGCAAATCGGACACAGGGCCGATATTTGGATTGAGGGCTCCATGGTCATCATCTAAACGCGAACCACTAAATTTAATGTTTCGAGTATCTTGCAAGTTTGAGTCTGGGAGAATGAGAGAGTCAGAAAATACTGCGTAGGAAAACTGTCGACGAGAATCCGTACTGAGATCATCTGGCTTGATCATGATTTGCATTTTCTGGAGTACTCTAAAAAGCTCTCGAGCGGTCGAACTGTGGTTACACATGAGAGTCATGATATCTTGACACTGCTGCCAAGAGCGGGCCAGATTGTCATTAGTAATAGCTGTTCTTGACGAAGGAAACAAGTCAGATAGGATCAGAACCAAGGCTGAGGTAAATGTGTCTGCCGACTCAAAATGTTAGAGTGCATCGTGGGTGTTCGAAGGTATGTCATACAGTAGAGGTTGTACCACCACGCTCCACCTCCTGTGCCCAAAGCATCGGCAGTCATATAAACTAAATGGATCAACTGTTGTGCAGATTCGATGCATGTGGTTGAACAGTGTCGACCAAAAACCGAGAATAGATTGACGCTAGCCTTCAGACCATTTGTGCGTACTCTGTTAGATATTGGTTGCAATACTTCTCTGCGACAAAGGTTGACAAACATAGGTCGGTAGAGAAGACCCCGAATGAGGAAGAATCTACTTATTATTAGCTACAGATTCTCCTTCAGCAGAGAAGGGTTGCTGACCTTTCAGCTAGCACATTGCGTTGTAGTTGGACAAGACTCTCAGGGCGTAAATGTTCGGGATCGACTCTATCCCATCGAAAAGTCCCAGGTAGATCCTGTTCGAACTCCACCAACTTGGCGTCTAATTCTACAATAACTCCAATCATATTATTACTGGATCGTTCATCTAGTCCGTCTTCACTTCTTACAACTTCATTCCACGGGTTATAAACTTTGGACAGGACCTCGCTGAGAATCTTATTCAGACTTAACGTCTGCACAAAGAACGTAGTCCGTGCAAACGTCTTCTCGGGCTGTACACAACTAGAATTCCCAAGAACAAGGTATTCATCATCAATACTACGTGGCAGTGGAACAGCTGATTTGTATGATGTTGTTGCCGGCCGACCAAGTGTCATACTGAGCACCCTATCAATGAATCTCGTAAGTCAGCAAATTCATTCCTCTTGGGGGCAAATATATAGGTCACAGACGTATCTAACAACACGCAGCCATGCCACGTCCGGCGTCTTATTTCAAGGGCAAGTTGAGATCGGGACTCGTCGCCTTCCTGGAGGTGTAATCCAAGCGCCTGGGCGACTCTACAGGCTAAGCCAACGATATTCCAACATCGATTAGGAAGATTGGTGCTTTGTAAGTACTGTGCTAAGATTAGCAAGGCCTGGACTAGCCCCAGATTTCCATCATCTAGAACATCAATTTGAAATAATCGCCTAGCACGGCGAAAAAAGACCTTAGACATAGCTTCTCGCTTTTCAAAAGACTCGTCAGAAAATTGAAGACCAAGTGCCAACATGATGTTCAACGCTGCGTAAAAGATTGGCAGAGCGCAATCAGAGGCTCCCAATCCAATCCCATCAGGGATTTGGAAAACCGGTGGTTCCGGGTCCCAGAGGCGTTTATAGCCGTTTAGAAGAGTTTGCCAATGGATAAAAGGATATAAGCCGTATACTCGTCTTCGATAAAGGTCAAGAAGTTTATCTGCAGTGGTGCGTGGAGGAAGTGAGCAATCATCAAAACTGTCCATTTCAGACGACTGGGAGAAGGACTGGGTATCGTTATGATTTTGACTGCGCGTTGCTGGTGGCGCGAAAAGCTGGTAGGGGCTTTTACTAGTACGACAATAGAAGACCTCATGGACTTGATTGAAGAATGATGCAGCTGATGACTGTCCATAGAAAGCCTCCGAATCTAGTTGTACACGATGATAGCCTACGGAAGTAGTCCCCATGGCATTCACTGGGCTCTCCTGTGAACGTGGTTGGGTGTCAATGGAGGGCTTTGCTGTTGGAGAATTCATTGTGGTCGATATTGCAGCATTGTCGAGCTCATTCACCGGTACATGCTTATGTGCGCTCTCGTTTTCTATGGGCATCAACGGCGCCTCGTCTGTATTGCCAATTTGTTCATCTCCATTCCAGAACGGAGTAGATTCTCCTTGATGGTTCTCAAACGAACGAAATGGATCCAGAGGTATTGCATGAGGTTGTTGTTGTTGTTGTTGTTGTACTTGGCAGATGCTCTCCAGCTGACGTATACGATCGTGAAGGGTTTGTAGATAGCTTCAAAACGACTCACAGTGTCAACAATCATATCTTGCAGCATGTCGTTAGTACTCCCTTACCGTCTGTCAACTGCTGTTTTGTTGGCTATATTACTGGCATAGCTGCACAGCTTCTGACCATTATGCCTGCGGATACATGTCCCACAGACGGGTTGCACGCCATCACAACGCACTTTTCGCTCGCGACATTCTTCGCAGGCAATCGCAACTTTGCGCCTTTTCTTGTGGAAATTCTGTGGTCCTCTTAATGAATGCTATTCCTTACATCGTAGCTCAGCAAGTGCGTAACTATGCGCTAGGCATGTGACGCTAGGTAAAAAGGAGGGTCCTTACATTTTCCGCCGGAGGCGTCATTGCTAAGTCCAACAAGCAATGTGTAAGCGTGAGAAAAGCAATGGTGGAAGATCAGATTATCGATAGTTATGACGATGACGGTGAGTTAATTCATTACATTATCCAATACAATAGGTGTGAGATTGTGAGAACTCCTCAAATTTCCATCGTAAAGTTACTTCCGCCTTCTATGTGGGGAAGGCGCTAGTCTTGGAAAGAACAATACTAACAACTCCCAGCATTGTTCAAGACTGCTCAGAAAATCATAGCGGGCAGCATGGGAATGGACCGGTATTCTTAATTGGACTTTCCTCCCAATTCAATGGATTTGGATAATTGGATAACAGATTACACCTAGTCATGGCACAAGATTTCCAACAATCAAGCAGGATGTTTGTCCATTTCCTTCTCTTGAGATCTTGCATCCAGGCGGCCTGGTAATATCAGTGAACGACAGACTTGCTTGTAACACCTTCCTTTATAAGTTTACAACATAGAAATAGATGTGAGAATAATAACATTCCGAAGCACCTAGAAGTAGGGGACCCCCGAACAATCCTACCCTAACGAGCGGGAAGTTCGGGGAGCACAAGCAGCGTTTGTTTCCCCGTCTCGGGTTTCCCCCCGAGTAGTTCGGGGAGTTGTACTTCGTACTACGTAGCATGCCCCTAATCAACACCCCCGACATATTGCGAAGCCAGCATCTCTTTTGTTGGTCCTCCCCTCAGGAATTGGTCCGAACAGGACACCACCCTCTATAGACAGGATTTCTGCAACCCGAGACAGAGTCGATCGATCGATTCGTCTTGCCAGCTCTTTGTTTTCCATGTAGCCCTCGGTATACGTGTCGGTAGTTCAGTCAGGGTGTTAGGACATTTGATAGAAAGTCATCTGATAGAAGGCATAGTCACTGTATATTAGACTAGGATAAGAATCTGTAGGACTAGATAATGCGAAGAGATGTATGTTCGATATCATCTAAATACAACCTTAATTTCTTCCACATATCAATTCTTTCACAATGGCGCAAAATCTTGCAACCCCAAAAGTCGTGGAATATTTCCAGTCTCTACGACCTGGTCCACCGGCTCCAGGTGCTGCTACTGAGTCTTACAAGGAGCGAGATGTGTTGGCGTATGCGCTCTCACGGGTCCCTATGCTCACACCAAGGCCGGTCAGAATTATTACAGCTGGAGCCGGTTTCGGAGGTATATCACTCGCCCGGGCTGTGCATGTTGGACAGTTACCTGGTGTGAGTTTAACGGTATATGAGAAAGATGCTGGTGTTGGAGGCACATGGTGGGAAAATCGGTATCCTGGGTCTGTTCTGTCAACAAATACTTCGAACCAGATATACTAATCAAATCACAGCTGCGCATGCGATGTGCCAGCACATGTCTATCAGGTTTCTTTAACTGCATCAGATAAGGTGCAAGAAGTTCTATTTCTAACGTGATGTAGTTTTCATGGGCCCCCAACCCAAATTGGAGTGCATTCTTTGCCCCTCAAAAGGAGATCCAGGAATATTTCGATGCTGTGGTAGACCAACACCATCTGAGGCCCTATATCAAACTTTCACATAAAGTTGTTGAAGCAAAATGGATAGAAGGGAGGCAGATCTGGCAGGTGAAGATTGTCAAAACGGATGGGAGAGACTTCGTCGTATCCAGCCCGGGCGTCACCGAAGGCGAAACAGAGACATCTTGGGTAGAAGAGTGCGATATTTTTGTAAATGCATGCGGCTTCTTTAACAACTGGAAGTGGCCAGATATTCCCGGGCGCGCAACATTCGCCGGCCGGATGCTTCACACAGCATATTGGCCGACTGATGCAGACAAAGACATTGATGGAAAGGTTATTTCCATAATTGGTAATGGCAGCAGTGGTGTCCAGGTCCTTCCGGCAGTCCTCCCTCGTGCGAAAAAGATCTACTATCACATCCGGAATCCGACATGGATTACACCCCGAATGGCTGAGAAATTTGCAGGTCCGAAAGGTACAACTTTGCTCTACAGTGAGGAGCAGAGGCGGCGGTGGTCTGAGGATCCCAAGGAATACCTCGAATATCGCAAAGCAATTGAAAACAATTTGAATGAACGATTTATCATGTATATGGACCACACTCCTGCACAGGTTGCAGCTCGAAAAGCTTGCTTAGAAAACTTGAGAGAAGTGCTCGCATCAAAGCCCGAGTTGTTGGATCTGATGACCCCCGATTACGCGGTTGGGTAAGCACACCCAAATAGCGTTTTTGCAAGATGAATTAATGGATATATCCAGATGCCGTCGGCCTACTCCAGGAATTGGCTATCTCGAGGCTTTGGTGTCGGAAAAGGTTGAAGTAGTATTCGGTCATATCGATGAATTCACCAAGGACGGCATACGCACCGTATCTGGTGAGAAACACGATACCGAAACCATTATTTGTGCAACTGGGTTTGAGTTTTCAATTGCTCCACGGTTCCCAATTATCGGCCAAAATGGCGTGAACTTACAAGATGCCTGGGGGAAGAAGCCAGAATCCTATCTATCTCTTGCCGCAGCTTATATGCCGAACTATTTCTCTGTTCTTGGTCCAGCAAGCCCTCTGGCACATGGTAGTATTCCTACATCTATTGAGTTTGTCGCACGGTATATCTGTAAGATGGTACAGAAGCTTCAGACCGAGAACCTATCTTCATTCTGCCCTAAACCCCATATTTCAAGAGCATATCAAAATCACGCTTTGGCATTTCTATCACGGACAGTGTGGGCATCCACCTGTTCTAGCACCTACAAGAATGGTCGAAAAGATGGTGAACTTCGAGCATTGCACCCTGGTTCCCGACATCAGCTCTACTACCTGCTTAGCAACCCACGATACGAGGACTATGACTGGACCAGCTTCTGCTCTGATCCTGATCTTGCTTTTGCGTGGATGGGAAATGGTTTCACGGTGAAAGAAGAAGAAGGGAAGGAGGACGACTTGTAAGCTTCACCCCCAGTAACCCAAGCAAGTTTCAATCTCACAAATAATTAGCTGGTTCATTGAAATGGATACGCATGGTAAGGCAATCCATCCTGTCGCCTCATACACCCATGCCAACGGGGCATCAGACCTTGTCAACGGCATGAGTTCAGCAAATGCTACATAGCAAGCAAACAACAGACGCTCAAAGGTTGTTTGGCTTCAGATCCAAGGTTTCCTTCGGCGTGTGAGAGTTTCATGGCTCTTCGAGCGATTAGCCTAGTCTCAACAACTGGACAATTCTAAGCATTGCCCTTTGTTGTCACCAATTCCCTCAGAATAGTAACTAGTTGAGGAGCTTGTAGCTATTAATACTAATGCTATCGATAAATTCTTGCGCCCCAAATGATGTCGTGCAATTGATAATGCATCAATTATAGATGATTGCAAAATCAGTTCTAGTTGCATCTAACCTGTGACACTGTCAAGCTGCGGGAGTCCCTTAGAGCCTTAACTACCGCAGCTACACCGAAGCATGTGGAAAGAGAGCAAAAAGNAAAAAACTTAAAAATCAAAGTTATAATTTCATAATTTCATATTCTCGCGTACAGTACAAAGTAGTATGCCATAGAATACAAAGGATATTCTTTTCTAGTCATAATATCTTTTAATTAGTGATACCTATATTATGTATCTATTTCCACTAAAATAATATAGACCTACAGTTTTAAAGGGCAGAATTTAAATTAATATATTATTATCACCGAATCACTGAGATAGTAGACGCATAGGTACATTGTTAACAAGCTATTACATTTCGGAGCTACGAAGTCTCGCTGCGAACAATAATATCAAAAGAGATCGACATGCATATGATAATATTCAGGCTACTACAGAGCAGAAGTTCTCCCACACACGGTGGTCCCAGAAGAAGAGTGGCAGCGAAAGCAACATGGCCTGACAGATATCTAAGGCACGGATCTGACAAGGAAATCGAAAAAGAAAATCTCTAAAATTAACTAACCTGGGTTTTGGGTGCAGCAGCATTTACGATGCTTCCAAAAGAGGAGGTTGTGCCCGAAAGTGAGTCGTATTGCGGAAAAGCTTCCGAGGCCGTTTGGCCCGGATGCCACCCAATATGCCAAGAAAACATCGAAATGATTAATAAATTAAAGGAATTGGAGCCAAGAGGGTGGTATGACATTGAATCGTTGCTTTTTTCTTCTTTTTATCAGTTTAACTGCATCAATCCGTATACATCTTAATTGAATGAAATGGAGAATCCAGAGGATATCGAATCCGATAAAGGCGTCCAAATCATCTACGCAGAAAACTTCAGAGAGAAACGATCTAGCAGTCTCCATCCGGAACTTGAACAGTATCTCCTAGAGAGACACGGAACCTTAGATCTAGATCCTCTACCGTCAGCTTCTCCTGATGACCCTCTCAACTAGCCATCATGGAAGAAGGATCTCCAGATGCTCATGATGGTGATTCATGCTGCTATGAACACCTTTGGCTCCGCAGCAGTGATCCCCGGGTTTGAGAATTTTGCTGAGTTATATGGCGTCTCAATCAATTCTGCATCATATTTATGTTCTGTACAGGTAAGGTTAATATTAACACCCTAGCCTCTCTCAGCATCTAAATACTACACCTCCAGATTCTCTTCCTTGGCATTTTCCCTTTCTTTTGGAATCCAATCTCGAAACGGTTTGGACGTCGCCCGATTTTCCTTATATCTACACTGGCAAGCTGTATCTTGAACATTGGAGGTGGATGCTGTAAGTCTTATGGTGCTCAAATGACGACTAGAATCCTTGTATCGATTTTCGGTTGCCCACCGTTAGGTTTTGGCAGTGCTGTCGTAACAGAACTCTTTTTCAGCCATGAACGAGCTCAGAAGATGGGATGATGGACCTTGATGGTCACCCTCGGAATTCCAGGTGGGCCACTTGTTTTTGGTTTCGTCACACAGCATCTCGGTGTTAAATGGATTTTTTGGATTCTTGCGTGTATAAACATTTGTGAATTCCTTGGATATCTGATCTTCAACGCAGAGACGCTCTACGATCGGTCTGGTTCAGAATATTGGCGCAATCCGAGCTATAATCGTTTCCGGTTTCATCGCTTGGATCTCACTCCTCTAGCTCTTAAAGATTTTATCCGCCCTTTAAATCTCTTTGCGCGTTCGAGGGTCTTGATACCTGCGATTGCTTATGCTCTTGTGTTCACTTATGCAAATACAGCCATTACTGTAGAATTGCCGCAGCAGTTTGGCAAGAAATTTCACTTCAATGCACAGCAGATCGGACTCCAATACATTTCAGTCATCATTGGTTCAGGGCTTGGTGAACAGCTCAGCGGCCCATTATCAGATCTATTCCTTAATCGATACTCTAAACGTGTCGGCCACAAACATCCTGCCCATCGTCTATGGATTTCATACTTTGGTTTTTTGACCGTTTTCGTTGGAATCATAGTGTGGGGCGTTCAGCTGAACAAGGCAAAGGAGGTGTGCTTATATTTACCTAAACCTAAACGTTTAGACTCATAGACACTGACTTGCTTCAGATGCAGTGGAATGTGACGCCACTTATTGGCGCAGGAATTTCGAATTTTGGAAACCAGGTTATAACAACTACCCTGATAACCTTCTCAGTCGACAACTATCGCGATCAGGCCGCCGATGTCGGTGTGTTCATCAACGTTATACGACAAACCTGGGCATTTGTAAGTCCTGGAATGGATTAATTTAGAGAGCTGGACTGATGAAAATAAATAGATTGGACCCTTCTATTTCCCGATTATGTATGACTCTTTAGGTCTTGTGGGTGGATCTGGTTTGCTTGTTGGCCTCGTTGCTCTATTCGGACTTACTTCGGTCATCCTCATTCACTACCGTGATCGTAAATACATGTAGTGTCTGGGCATGGATAATTCCGGGCCGTAAGAATGGGCTTTACAAATTGTGGCTATATAAAACAGTTTGAAAGGTGTTTCCGTGTTGCAATTTAACCTTACAGAATATGACCTATAAGTGGCGATGAGACAATGTCGAAGCAAATTTCCATTGGGATTTTATTAGTTTAATTACGTTAAAATAGACTCAAGCTATTGTATGGCAGCAAGGCAAAAATGTAGTAGCATTTAAAGTGGTCAAAAAGCACCATTAGAGCGTAGAAAGTAAAGACGTTTAGACAATGTCCGTTCAACTGTAGTATTATTGTTATGTCCTGAGTTCGAAAAAGGGAGTAACATATTATAAAGCGCATTAGAAGTCTATCTTCTATAGCGACATATAAATATTGTCAAAGTTCTCAACCAAAATAGGTATAACAGTACTATAGCTATCTACGGGTCTCTAATTGAATGAACACTTCTACATTACCACCAGCAAATATAATAACTTCTCGACTACTCTAAAACTTCATCAGCCATTCGTATTACCGTGGGATTTTAACTACGACCTGACCATTGAATTAATTATTGGCAAGCTTGTGAATGAATTCATCAAGCTTGTCAAACTCAAGTACCACTCCTGCATCGTGAATCACCACCCAGTTACCAGGCTAAAGATTCACGCCAAATAGCGGAGAACATAGTGGTACTAGCTAAAAGTTGTGAGTCTAAAAAGATCTTGTAATATATATATATGCTAGCTAGTTCATACAATAAAGGGGCATTGCAGCAGATTCAGATAGTAGTAATATAGGCATCTCCATCACATATTTTGCATTTGCAATGATGTATTCTAGATTGATGGTTTAGATTGGATATTACACAGATGTACTAGTAATAGATGCTGATTAACATAAGCAGAAAAGTTTTAGGAACAGTCTATTAGTGAAAATTTAGTATCTCATGCTTTACAAAGACACAAAGACAAAACAATAGCACTCACTTGGCCAGAATTGTGTTATCTGGGGCATACTGTGTATTCTATTTCGCATACTACACAGACACGGTGTATCCAACTTGTGTTTAATGATGTCAATGTCCATTCTTCAATATTCTCTACAGAAACTGTGCTCAAGTTTACATATCGGTTACCGGGGGCTCACCCTACACCTACTCCCTGATTCATATAATTCTCAGGTACATTAGGTCATACTATGCCGTAGTAAGTATTATGAAGCACTACCTCCCTAAGTTATAAGTTGCAACCTTTAACTACGCGGCCAATACCTTCGTATCCCGCAATATTTGTGAGCAAAAGCTTCTCGCCAAATATCCGTGATATGTCAGAGTGGTCGTAGAGATAATTATAGTTCAGAATGTTGTCTGCCGGTATCAAAACATAATGGCATAATTCTTCACGTATCAGACTCCAGCGCATTCCAACTTGACTAGTAGTTCATCCATACCAGGTGGGGGGATTTAAGAATCGCTTTTCACGAGTACAAGTGCCGAAAGTGCAGAGCTATTAACTAAATCAGCAAGCTGGGTTGAAATAGCAGAGGCGTCCATGACACAGCTTATAATTTATTGTAGTTATTGCGTGAATTGAGGCCATATAAGCATTCTATTCTAAAGAGTTTTTGGATAACAGACAAAGAAATATACAGGAACATATTCTCTGATGTTCATATCTTTCGACTGAAAATGTTAAGTTTTAGCCCTCTGTGCAGACTTAGAACCCTTCTGCTAGATTGCAGAAAGACAACTAATTAACTATGCGGACATTCGGGGTCTCTGCCCGGGAACTGCATTCAGAGACTGCAGCCTGTGAATCATAGCCGGAGAGATAGATGGACGGCTCATAGAAAACCTGTACAAAAGTAGAGGCAATACAGCTTTTCCTGCAGTTTGGAAACTAATTACAATTACAAGAGTAATATGCCCATATCTATAATTAAAAATTAAATAAGAGAATCTTAAATCTTGATGAGAATACCTCATGGCCTTTTGGTATTTGTAGAGGATTTGTAAACTTGTTGAAATTCAAATTTAGTAAAGCATGCCCGATATAAAAACACTAGGCCTGGAAAAACCTAACTCTACAAAACATACGCATCTCTACTCATCCACTTTCATATTACATATAATATTAATAAACTTCTAATATATTTTAGCCATACTTAAATCCTCTAGCCACTTACCTAAATCCTCCGGATTGCGCCGGTATGGGCTATTGCACAGACCACTTTCTAGCACAATACCTTGAATAACCCTGTAATTTTAATGAGTTATAGTCCATAGGCTTCGAACAGCCCATAACCCACTGCACTTGAGTATATATTATATTTTGGTTTAACTCTATTATACAAATATTGGTGTAAGGCTTGAGAATTCAGCTAAAACTGTGCATTATTGCCTGAAAAATAGCCGATACCGGGTAAGCCGGTGGTTTAGGTAGGCTGAAGGATTTAAGTAGGGGATACTTAAATCCACTTGGCACTTACTTAAATCCACTTGAAATCGCCGGCATCGGCTGTTGCACAGACCACTTGATCCTCCAATACACTAAAATGTACTGTAATTATAGCAATGATTAAGCTTTAATAGCCTATAACTATACTGACTTTTAGGCTTTAACAAGCCTAATAACACACTATATCTTACTATGCATTTAATTATCATTTAATTCTGTAAAATTAAAATCTCATCTAGAATAATTTTAACATAAAATAAATATACGAATAACTATAAATATACTATAATTTAATAATAATTAAAATGCTTTATGACCTTGTAAAACTACTTCATATTTTCACATATAAAAAGTATGCATAGCCTGAAAATTATGTTTAATAAGTGTATTGTTGCCTGAACAGCAGCCGATGCCAGCGATTTCAAGTGGATTTAAGTAAGTGCCAAGTGGATTTAAGTAAGCCCTTTAAGTATAACCGTATTTTAGTACTTGAAAATCGAAATCAAATCAGAATCAATTAATTATTAAATACGGAGGTACTAAAGTTAATTTTAGCGAACCCTAGTTTCAATACAGACCTTGAAACTTGTCGTCCGCGCTTATTAGATCTTAGTAATTCAGCAATGCATTAAGCACCTTAGATGTTCCAGAGGAGACAAGCCAGATCTTGCAGCAGGAGCATCGATTGCGAAGCCAAACGCTAAACCCCTTTTGACCAGTCGCCCGCGCTTATCTCCAGCCATTCGATGACGATAAATCGCCGATGAGTAAGCTATCAGTACCGATGTACCCCCCCTTTTCTCTGGGGCGAGACTGCGGGAGTGAAGTGAAAACTTCCTTTCACTTCACCTCCGAAACGGGCCAGTAATGCCGAGAAAATTGCACTATTCATGTCACGGGCTTTAAGGCTCCGGGGAAGCAATCCTTATTGTGGGGCATTCTAGAGTCAGAGCTTCTTTCTACCGCCATCATCTCCATCCTTTACCCATCTTGATACGCGGCGACACAGGCACATCCACGTACACGTACGATTTGACTGTTGCAGCTGGAGCTGATTTTCAGCGAGTGACCTGCATGTCGTACTACCAACCCTGCTCAGTGCTTGTGGCCTTTCCTACAACTCAGGTCAGTTGCCCCTTGTATGATACAGAATGGAGGAGCTTGTGTGGATCACACCTCCCCATTTGTCATCCTTCCCTTCACAACCCTTCAAGAACTATCGCAGGCGATCCGAGGGCACGAAGAGACAGCCAGGATATCATCCTGGTTGTTTGAAATGTCGCATTCGGAAAAAGAAGTGTGATGGACGAAGGCCTACATGTCTTGGGTGTGAGCGGAATGTCTTATTATGCAATTGGCCTGATGAGGTTGGAGAGTTCTCACACTCATTGATAAAAGATCGTCGACATTCAGGTTGTCATTATGATTCTACGACATCAGCATCTCCATTATCAGCCCATAGCAACACCTCTAGTCCTGGTATGACAGAACAAGGGTCTTTACCCATATCCTTTTCTCCGCCGTCCCCAACTTCCTCGAGTAATAATGGTCACCGGCCTCCACAGTTCATCCATCAACCCGCGCTGGGTGGACGGTTGTTGAAAAACCAAAATTCGTTGATGTTATACGAACACTGGATAAATAACACTGCCAACGCTTTGTCCGCTCTTCAAGGTCATCGTAACGCATTCGTGACTGAGCTGCCCAAAATTGCTCTTCAGTACCCGAATATGGTTCTGCAGAGCCTTCTTGCACTAAGCGGAATCCACTATGGCAATAGAAACCGGAACAACAATGTTATTCGGCAATTGACATATACACACCTTGGTCAAGCATTACAAGCACTGAAGTATGGCTTAACAAAGCATGTATCTGGAGCGGAGAATAACGCACTTCCACTTCTTGTTACGACCTTGATATTTTGTTTTGTAGAGGTACGTTTCTCGTGTCTAATTCCTCCAATATCAACAAAAACAACACCATCTCATAACAACTACAGACTGTACGTGGAGACGACAAGGGAAACCTACGATATCATCTTCGAGCCGCTCGATTGTTATTATCAAAAGTCCTCAAATCACAAGAACTCCGACACGAAGAATCAATCCTAGAATTCCTCAAAGAATACTATGCATATATAGCCCATATCACCGATCTCAGCACAGATATGGATACGCCATCCTCAGACCCTAGTAGTTTTACAGGTGCGGAACCTTTGACAAGTGATAAAAGTTCGGGAGTTCTACTTGGGTGTGCCTATAAGCTCTTTGAAATGATTCCACGGATATCAACCCTTGCTCGAGAACAGCACGAACTAACAACATACGCCTCTCAATCGACTATGGATCAATATAAACTCGAGGAGAAGGCCCATCTGGTAGTCCAAAAACGCCTAAACCTCCAATCACACATCTTCGCTTGGCAGCCTCCACCAAACTGTGACAACGACTTTGAGCTTTGCGGTCGAATCTACCAACAAGCCTTATTAGTGTACAACAATCCACCTTTTCCATCCATCTTCTCTAATTCCGCTTCCAACCTCTCCTTCGCCCGCCAAAGCATTGACAATACCATCTCTCTACTAAATCTTCTTCCTATGAATGCACCCATTTCCGCAACACTCGTCTGGCCGCTTGCCTTCTTGGGTACTTTGGCAGAAGAGTTGCACCAGCGCCATGCAATCAGATCTAGGTTGGAAGGGATTTGGAATATTCTAGGCTTAGGAAATGTGAAAGCTACGATTGATTTTCTGGACCGTTATTGGTCAGATGAGGCACTAACGGATCAGAAGGAGAAGGGATGCGTGGGTGGAGGTTTGAGGTATTATCAAGGTCATTTGGAGTTGTTGATGGAGAGATATGGGCTTGATATTTCATTTGTTTAGGAAAGTCATGGATATTAGGGATGAGATGAGACTAGGATGTGTTGCTAATTAATTTTAGATTTCATATAGGGTGAGGTACTTATGGGGCTAGGAGCCGGAAGACTTCAGGCTCAGACGTTTTTGAAGTTTCATATTCATGTAAACATGCTTTAAATTCCTGGGACATACCTTCACCACCTACCAGAGTAGAAACTATTTCACAAGAACGTAATATAATCTAGGTTATTATTAACTATAGAGTTATAAGAGCGCCCTTATCGCATTCCCCTATTCGTATGTGATTGATCCGCCAAAAGTGGGCCAAAGGAGTACTGGTGCAGAAGTCAACCCCACCCATCGTAATCTCGAAATTATCAGCCCGGCGGCTATCTTATCAGTGAAGTGGATGAAAGGCCATTCTATGGATAGTACTGTTATCCGTCAGCCTGAGGAAAGAAAAAGAATGTGGAGTTTGCAGTTAAACTAATATATATAACCAGGCCAAAGAAATATCCTAGAAAAGACTAAGTTACACCACGCCCTATTACGTACTTCCAATCTCTGCAGCCTAATAATATATAAATACTTAACCATATTCTGCTAGGTTACATTTCATTCCGAGGCCTTGTTGCAGAGGGAATACNAAAAAAAGCGAAAATATCATAAATAAGAATTTTGTTAAAATACAGACCACGATGACTCCAACATCTGTTTGTCCTGTGCCAGCGGATTATCCACCAGAGATAATCGGGTACGTTGAGCCTTGGATAGCAAGCCCTGGACAAGTTGTTGATATAAAGGTATGTGATTTGGCTAATATATTGATTTCTGATCTTAAAATTGCTTTCTTTCTCTTCTCAAAATTCTTAAGTCTCCCAACCCATACATAGGATTATGAAATAACAAAGCTTGGAAGATCTCCTGTACCGAAGAAGATTACAGCTACCGAGTCATCCGCTTAATACAAAGCCATACCGGACCTCATTTTCCATCGAAACAAGAAGAAGAAATTACATGTATCCCACGAGGCAGGTGCAGAGGTAGGTTCCAATTGGCAAGACCAGGCTCCTTCGCCATTGTCGAGAGTCTTGGCCTCAAATCCAATGATACTGGAATTCATATGTCTCTCTTCATCCAACCATTTTTGCCGGAGTCGGGACATTTACAGACTCTGGTGTCAAATCTAGATACTGGGAACAAGACTGGTGTAGCCGTAGTAATTAACACAACAGGTGAGATCGAGGTTTGGGTGGGGACGGGAAATAATGTGGAGGTTGTGAAATCGAGATTTATGCCTACTAAATCTAGGTGGACGGGAATTGATTTGAAAGTCGAAGATAAGGAAGTGGATATTATATTCACGCCAAAAGCTCAGGTTTTGGAGTCTGCACAGCTAAAGAAAGTCTCCAATGCCACCTTGAAGGACGCTGTTTTATTCGCTTCATCATCTCCTCTACTCATAGCAGGCGGTTATGCTTCTTCCTCTACCACTTCTTCACCTTACGTAACCTCCTTTTATAATGGCCGGATCGATTCCTTGTGTCTCGAAACTTTAGGATCCAAAGCCCGAATGCTTGCAACCTATGATTTCGCCCGCCAAATATCCAGCGATAGCATCATCGACACATCCGTTGCTTCTCGTCACGGACTCTTAGTCAATGCCCCAAGTCGGGCAATGAAAGGTCATGATTGGGATGGCTCAGAGGTAGACTGGACGAAAGCAAAGTACGGATATGGAGCTATTCATTTTCATGAGGATGATTTGGATGACGCATGCTGGGAGACGGATTTTAAGATTACTATCCCTGAGGATGCTCGATCGGGGGCTTATGCAGTTGAGGTAAGGTCTGGTGAGGTGATGGACACGGTTGTGTTCTTTGTAAGGCCAACTAAAAACACCACTTCCAAGGTATGGCATTTTCATGTGGCATATATATATCTATTAGATATCCACATGTTCCTCTTTTGCGTAAGAACAAGGTGTATCAGTTCCATTAGCTAACCACCTTTAGCTCGGTTCTAAAGTTGCTCTTGTAATGTCAACTTTCACCTATCTCTCATATGCCAACGAACATATGTGGGATATGACCTCCCCAGCGCGACTTGAGGTTCCCAACCCTGACTTCACCCCCTTGAAAGATATAAACTACCTAAAATCTACCCGTCGTAGTGACTTAGGGCTATCCTGTTACGACGTCCACAAGGATCTCACAGGGGTTATTTTCTCTTCTTCGAAAAGGCCAATTTTGAATCTTAAACCTGATTATATTCACTGGGCATTACATCGACCTCGAGAATTCAGCGCTGACATGCTCATGTTAGCCTTCTTAGAACGAAGTGGTATTGCATATGACGTGCTTACAGATCATGAATTACACGAGAATGGGGTCTCAGCTTTGACTCCATATACAACTGCTATCACAGGCTGCCACCCTGAGTACCCATCGTTAGAATCATATTCTGCATACATTGGCTTCGCTGCCCAAGGAGGAAACCTTATGTACCTTGGTGGCAACGGCTTTTATTGGGTCTCAGCAACGGACATGTTAGCCCGGCCGCACCGTCTCGAGGTTCGCCGCGGTGAGCAAGGAGTTCGAACCAGCTTTCAGCAGCCAGGAGAACGAATGCACAGCTTAAACGGGACACATGGCGGACTATGGCGCGGTCGTGGTAGGGCCTGCAATTATTTGTTTGGCATCGGCTGCTGTGGTGAGGGAACTGGCCCTGGGGTAGCATACCTGCCTTCACCTGGTATTCTGAAAGGATATCCGGAAGTGGCGTTCATCCTCGATGGTGTAGGAGAAACTGAACTCATTGGCGAGTTTGGCTACGGCGGTGGAGCTAGTGGTGATGAAATTGATCGATACGATGAGCAGTATGGCAGTCCGAAGAATGCAGTCGTGGTAGCGAGTAGTGTAGGGCATCCCGACGATTTTGGGCTATTTCCAGAGGATAGTGGATTCCCCATGAAAGAGACGCTGGGGACTCAGACGAAGTTGATTAGGAGCGATGTGGTGTGGTATCGGACAAGTAGTGGGGGTGCTGTATTCAGCGTGGGAAGTATAAATGTAAGTGTCTCCCTTTCCCGCCCCTGAAAATGGGGTGTCTAGTAAAGTGGAGCAAAATGAAGAAGTTGTTGAGATACTTATTAATTTCCCTCTGTAGTGGTATTCATCCCTGGGATGGGATAATTATCAGAATGGCGTGGCTAGGATAACAGGGAATGTGTTAAGGGAATTTGCAAAGAGAAAGGGACAACATGTGTCAGATCGATGGCCCCAAAGTAAAATTTAAACTAGGCCTGTAATTACCTTACGTTTTGTTTATGATCTCGTTAAATGATGGTGATTTAGTTATTCACCTTCTGTCTCCTTATAATTATTGTGAGGAATTTAAGTCATGTTATCAAGCCTGTAATTGAACTGACAGGATAGGACTTATCTGCTATTCCTAAAAAAGAAGTATTATTTAATCAAATAGAGCGGTTAAGATCGGTGCTAAGAATGGGAGAAGGACGTGGAGCTCGAAGGAATGATCTAGGCATTGAGCTTGAGTGTTCGCTAAATTCCCAGATCTGAACCAGGTATCGCAGATTCTAACGAGAGGGGATTAAGCTGTGACGAGGAGGATCTCTGTCATATCTGATCTTCTTTAGTGATAAACCGCTTATTATGTAGTATTTATGGAATTTTCCAAATTCCATTCGACAGTATACAAACCGAGTCGGGATCGTACTGGAATCCAACAGCGAAATCTACTGAGTCTCTTTGTCAATCATTAAATGTGTTCGATTTTACTATCCTAGATATTAAGTGAATGATAAGGCTTGGTCCAACCTAGTTGTAATAAAGTGGTTTAGATATATACCCGAGAAATTAGGTCAAAGAAAAGAGGGAGGGAAAAAGACCGCGATCACTTTGACTAAGGCGGACCGGGCAAGATGCGGTAGAATAGGAGGGAAGAAGACTTTTGTAATTACTACTAGTACTACATACTAAAACTCATGTAATACAAGATCTCTGTTTGAAGTCTCCAGAGTCTCTGTACGAGGTCTATGTCATGCCAGATTTCCATCCACAACATGGTCCAGAAATAAGAATTTAAGATAGTGAAGGCAACTTATTGATTTTGTTTTCCTTGTTCCTAAATAATTATCTTGAATGAGTGTATATACTTATGCTAGTTCAACTTAACTGCTCNTTTTTTATATTTTACCTTTACATATACTACATCTCTTCATCTCTCAAATCAAAAATGCTTAATCGGAAAATATCTACATTTTTGAACTCATTTCGCATATCATTTATTCTCGGACTGGTAACTTGCTCGGAATATTCTCATGCAGCACCAACGTTCCAATGTCTCTCACTATTTACACGACCCACAGCAAATTTTAGATATAGTTTGTTCCATCAGTAATCGAAACTACAACTAGCTTGAAGACTTTTAGCTTGTCCCAATCTGTTCTACGTCATTCTGACATTTAGAAAAACCACTGCAATTCATACTTGCTAAGCAATGGGATCGCATACAGTGCCGGGAGCCAAAACAAAGTGTAGTAATGGAAAGTAGAGCGATCAGCCTTGATAGATCTGTATGATAGCACTCGAGCTGCTATGATATTGCCAATAAAAAATGGCAACGAGTAACCGGCAGTAAACCGTCCATTTCCCCAATACGCAGGACAAACAACTGACCAGAACGAGATAAAAAGAGCCGTGATCCAGCGCGTTATGCCATCGCCTAGGACAAGCGCCACCGTGTGTCTTCCACGTGCATTGTCGCCTTCCTGGTCTCTTAGATCCTGAATTTGTACGGTGGTGAAGGTGTTGAGACCCAGCAAAGCACACCATTCAAATCCTGCTCTGGTCATTGACGTTGAGCCCATAGCTCCTGCGGCAACACGAGTCGCGCCGAACTGGCCGGTCAAGTAGAACAGGGCGTTTATGAGGTTCTTTCCCCACCATGAGTTGGCACCGCTTGCATAGTCGTAGACCCACGTCTCGAGCATGAAGGCAACGGCCTCAGGGAAACCACCCAACCATGTGCCGGTAGATAGCAATAACAAGCAGCTTGCCATGGCGTACCATCGCTCGGCACCATTGACACTCAGTTTGCCAGAAGGAATTGCGCACCATGGTTTATTAAGCCAGTCCTCTTTAATGGATTCGGGGGATTTCTGATTGCTGCAGTCGAAGTGCAAGACATAAAGCCAGATGTAAAGTGCAGCATGCGGGAAGGCCCTGATGAGCTCTTCCCATTTTGGATGCGGGTTTGTTGTGAGGCTACCAGAAGCAACACTTAGCATAGCAAAAAGCACCACAGGTTGGACAAATGCCTTGACATTACTCTCGGTGATCAGATGTGCGAGTCGGACAATTTCCCAAAGTTGAGACGCAGCCGAGTGCAACTGTTACTTGGTCAGCATGATATACACAGCTGTCTTATATTACTTGCAATTACGTACGTTCCATGAAACAAACTTCTGGGAAGCATGCTTGGGCTCTGCGGAAGTAGATGGCGGAGGAACGCTGACATTAGACTTCTCAACGCGAGCTGAAACGGGGTCATATTTCATGTTGCTTGAATCGAGAAGAAGGCAGAGGTTTGGCTGGGCTTGTAAAGGTGTCACTGCAGATGAAGAACTACTGCCGACTGTAACGCTCCTCCTGTGCAGGTGGGCGAAGTGCCTTTCTTAACAACACACAGGATTTCCGAAACGGTAGCCACTCTGCTTTACCGCAGAACGACAATCCTCTTACACATTAAAAGGAACCACATTAAAAGACTAGGCTATCGAGGCTGTGCATGAAACATGCACGAGGTAAGTCAGTTTTAGTGATATTCCCTCTTTCCAAGAGTACACCTATTTTGACCGATACGGATATGCGGTGGGTCGAAAAGATCTGTAGAACTATTGCGGCTTAGAAGCTCCTCACTACAAACCCTAACCCCATAGGTGAACTCATGTCTGAGAAATTGGTAGAGTGTGCTTATATAATTACTGGCTAGGCAATTAACATGATTAGAACTAAGGGCCTAGGTTAGAGAACCTTGTCTAGGTTTCATCGGGTTATCCACGGTAGCAGGGTCTGAGGGGATCTACAATAATTAGCAGTTCGTTTTCTTCTGTATCGTATGGCTCTGCTGAGCAGGAGCTTGAGCGTGGAAGAAGGACAGAATACGACGTCAAAATGCCAAGAAGTCGTACTGTACACAGTCTGTCTGCTTAAAGCCTGCCGTGCAAACCAAAATCCACAATCACGAACGGGCCCAGGTTAAACTAGGTATTGTAGAAGGCTCAGTACCCGTCCACTTCTCACTCCTTGAAGACATTGGTTACTCGGGGTGGGATACGCGCGTACGGGAACGAATCCCCGATCTAGGAAACCCTCAAGCGCTACCGAGTAATTAACTCTAAGGGCATACGGGTTTTCCCCTAGCGAGTGACTATCAGCACTAAAGAGTAGACCCTGCCCGCCAAGCAGACTTTGGAGCATTGGGTTGACTTTAGCTCAAAGCTTCTAATTTTGAGATCCTAGCCGCGACACGACCATCATTGAAGCTTCTTACTCACCTACTATATGAATATATGAATACATATGATATTCCTGTCGCGTGCCCTCCTCTCTCTTGGCACAGATCCAAGTCGTTGCTTAGTTTCGCGCTAACCTAGCTGTCACAGCGGTTGTTATTCCCGCAAGATGGACATCAACTCAACCAGGACCACTTTATGCCCCTTGCAGGGCTCCTTTGAGCAGTGGCTAGTAAATGACCCGCTCCATCATTGAAAGAGACCTCTATAGGCACAACGGTTTTGCAGCCGGCATGATAGGATTGGACCCGGATGTCACCACTGATGGTTCCCAGGCCATTTTGTAGGCGATCATGCCTAAACTGGTGGCAACAGCATCACTCCATGTCTTCGCTTGAGTGTCATATGCCATCCAGAACCTAACCTCCTGCAATGTTCGCTGTCAATACATGCAGTCTCGTCTTTCAAACAAGCCTGGAGGAGTCTAGAAGTCGTTTCCCAGTCCCGAACAGGGTGGACGGATGCTGTCTACCAGGGATAAGTACAGAAAAGGCACAAACACTTTTGTCTTGTGAGTAATTAGTTCCTCCCTTATTTTTTTTATTGAAAGTACTCTGAAAGATTTCTCTTCAGTCCTCATCAGACTGTGTGTAATCCTACAGAGAGCTTCATCTCGATATCCCTCTTTCGAGTCAACACACCAGCTAGCGCAATATTGTGTTTTTCAATCCTAGTCACCTACAATGTCTTCGTGGGACTTAAAGGGAAAGTTCGCCATTGTCACTGGTGCTGGTAGCGGTATGTACTAACTTCTGGAATCTTCACGGAGTCATGACATCGAAGTCTCATTTTGGCATACTACAGGTATCAACCATGCTTTCGCCGATCAACTACTCAATGCTGGCTGCTCTGTAATCTTTGCGGACATCGCGCTGCGTCCTGAAGCCGAGGAGACACTTGCTAGGTTTCCTCATCCGCCCAAAGATTTGGCACCCTCTGCGGTATTCCATCAGATGGACCAGTCCGACTGGTCTCAAATATCCGCTACTTGGGATTTTGCCCTGAAAATATTCGGCAAAGTTGACTTGCTCTGCCCTGGGGCTGGTATCTGGTTCGTATTTGAGAGCCTCTTTTACTCTTCCTTAAACGTTCTTTCCCTTTCTCTCTTTCTTCCTCCCCTAGACTAGTGTCTTGATTAATTCTTTCTCGAACATGACTTCCCCACCTGTCCTTATTTTTCTGCGTGAGGTGGCTAACTTTCAACTGTGCATAGGGAACCACCAAGTAACACATTCTGGAACCCTCCAGGCATCTCGTCCCTGTCCAAGGATGATCCTAACGCTGCACCCGGCGTCTACCATCTTTTTGCCGTCAATGCCATGGGCCCCATCCGACTTGCTCAGATTGCCATCGATTATTGGCTGCAGAATAAGATCGCGGGCAATCTCCTGCTTATTGCATCCCTCAGCGCCTACTTGCCCAGCATTGGCACGCCTCTTTACAATTCAAGTAAAGGCGCTCTCACAAGTTTTACGCTAAGTCTAGCACAAATGAAGTCCCGTCTCAACATTCGAGTGGCCACAATATGCCCAGCTACCACCTTCACACCTGCCGTTGTGCAGGAATACTGCAAGGATAAGATTCGGGATTTTGATATGAATATGACTCTTACTGAGTGTGCCGAGGTGATGCTGCGCGTAGTGACGGAGCCCCAATACGGTGACGGGCAGGTGGTTGAAGCCATGCAATTCGGCACCAAGGAGATATCAGATGTAAAGGTACGCACCGTGCCGTACCAAACCCTGATGCCCGCAATCGACCTCAACGGCACCTTCAGTGGCAAGAATATCTTCGTAGAGGAGGAGAACTTGTGGGATCAACTAAAGACCAAGGGCATGAGGCCCTGAAAGTGAGGACCGCCAATAATGACTGACAGTCCCTAGGTCTAGTTATCTTATCTACTTAGGCATTTTAAGTGCATATTTTGAATTTGATGATGCATATGACGAAAAAGGAATCATGCTGCTGTCCCTAATATAATGGACTAACATATGTATCTGAAAGAGTGAGCTCATAAAGCAACTATTTTGGGGGCAAGGGGGCGCAGCCAAATTTTCCTTCGCTGGTAGGGTCAAGAGTTGAGAATTCACGGCAATGAGATTCCTAGGTTTTTGAGTCCTTGAAAAATTAACTCNAAAATTTATAGTTTATCTTCGGATATATTACACGAGAGAATGTGAATATTTAGAGCTAATAGAATGTCTTATGTTGTAAAAAGAACCAATGTCCTTGATTGGAAGAGGTTGACCAATATTATTATTTAACTAATCACTTGTAGATTCTCCTACCTTTCTCCGGTCTCAGGATACTTCGAGGCATGGATTGTACATGGGGATTGTAGATCACGCCAGTCTGGGCTCTCACCATCACTAGGACTGCCATTACCGCAATGTACTGTGCAGATCAATCTTTCCAACCCCCCCCCCATTACGATGGCACCTGGAACAGTCCGGACCTCACATTCCGGCAATACCCCTTATCACCCCTGAGACATGTATTACCTTAGCTCACCACCTCAGTTTAAGAATGGGCACAGGCGCTACATACCCAGACAAACAAAGAAAGCCATCTATTCTTTAATACATTTGCTCAGAACTCTTCTTAATCACTGTACCTTGGTTATCTGTATTAATCGTCGAAATGCCGGCGCCAGGTTGGCTTGCAATTCAGCCAACTGGCCTTGCTGCAGCTATTCTTGGTGTCACCCTAACATTTTCCATACTCTCCTTTATTGTCATGTTGTTACGAGTGGGTATTCGCCTCCGGCTTGGATTATTCGCAACTGAGGACTGGCTCATGTGTGTTGGATTTGTAGGTACTCTTTAGTTGGAATCAATAGTCCAATTTGCTGACATACCATAAGATCATCAACATGGCACATAATTCAGTTATATGTTACGGTTCATTCACTGGGGTCGGTACTCCGGATACTGGTATACCCGGAGGACCAACTGGTGTAATATATATGGAGGGGATCAAGGTATGACATTTATTTTCAGTTATCTTATAGCAAAGCTTCTAATTCATAGCCAATAGTCCATATTTCTGTGGCAGGTATTCTTTCTCAGCGGCTTCGTTTTTATCAAATCTAGCATCTGTTTGACCTTATTGCGCATCGCTATTGTTAAATGGCACCGATTCACTCTCTGGATTCTAATTGGCATTACTGTATTTTGCGATATCTTCGTTGATATCTACGTCCTCTTGCAATGCCGACCAATCCAAAGCACATGGGGTGAAACCAAAGGCACCTGTCTCCCTAACACTATAACTGTTGTTATAACTTTCGTTGTATCGGCTTTCAATCTTATAACAGACGTTACTACAGCTGTTTTACCCTTTCTTATGCTGAAGGACGTGCAGATGTCCCGGCAACGGAAGACCGCCATTACTGCGGTTTTATCACTCGGCGTCCTGGCTTCCATTGCTACGATTGCCCGGCTCCCATTTGGAACAGCATATTTTGCGAAGACAAACTATTTAGGTAAGTCCAATGACATCTTATCCGCTGTAGATATACATATACTGACGTTTGCTATCCCCGTAGTTGGGATTGGTGAGATCATCCTGTGGACCGTTGTGGAGTGCGATCTTGCTCTCATTGCCGGATCCTTACCTATGCTTCGCACCTTAGTCAAGGGATTGAACCAAGGATCCAGCAAAGGCGCTTATGTCCAATCATCAGAGCTAGCCACGATTGGGCGCAAAGGTTATAGACGCCAAGACGATATTGAGATCTCCAGGAAGGGAGAGAGTAGTGATAGTATGCAAGGTATTACTGTCAAACAAGACCATATTATAGTTCATGAAGACCGACTTTTAGATAGCTCGGATTCTCCACCTCCTGCTCAGACTTATGCCAAGTTCTCACGGTCGCATAGTGGTATTAGCAACGAGAATGCATAAGAATTAGGGAGGGACAAGAAGTTGAACTTGACTGGGTCAATTTGTGGCTATGTAATTAACCCGGGCATGATTTGATTTAATATAAATAGCTGATCTGCTTTTGGATTTACTAAGTAAACTATACAAGTTGTATTAAGATAATAAGATAGTAAGAACCATTTAACAATAATATTATTGTATAACAGTATAAACCCATTTACTAAAAGCTTAAAATATTAAAGTTAGTATAAGCTTCATTATATACTCTTATTACCAATACGTTATTATAGTATAACAAAATATAGAAAGACCCAAATGCATTTGTAATAATAATTTAATGGCCTTTTATACTCTAAGAGTAATGCCAGAGTTTGTACGGAGGTCGCGGCAAATAGTGATGGATGATAGATTGCGCTAAGGCGCTAGTGTGGTATCTCGTCCTATATCACGTGATACCATATATAGCAGCCATAGTAGCTGCAATATACAGGCCTCCCTCCCTCCTACAGTATTCTACCACACCCTACCTTCTTATTGGTTGGTTGCTATGGCCAAACAGCTCGATCACCTACTATATCGCTACTGTACGTAGCCAACCGTACAACCCGATAGTTCTCCCACACTAGTTTTGCGTGTGTTACCAGATATTATAAGCCTTTTAGTGAGTGAATGTTTATAATTATAACGTATTATAAAGTATGTAACAAGTTAGTTATTAATTAATTATATACATTTGTTTCTTTGACAACATTCTAGTTTGTTCTAACTAGTTATGAAATAGTTATATATATTTTTTTTTGCAATTATACTCTATTATTTGACCTCCTAATTTATAAGTGTCTGTAGAGACTCCTCGGGCTACAGTACATAGTTTCCTCCACTAATATTCCCATTGTTTTGCTATTCCTTTGTACTCGTACCGTAACATGAAATTCCACTGCCAGTAGCAAGGGAATAATCAACAGTAAATAGGCAAAGGACAAAGCTTTACTCAAAAGCCTGAACTTGAGCTATTCAAATTATTATACACTTATCACTCCGTAGTTTAATCTACTATCTTCTTGTATTGTACTCTGTTCTGACTATAGCTCTCTATAAGGTTCATCTCTTATTATGGTATCTGTTTATTCAAGTTCGATTTGACTGTTTCTTATCTTATTATATGAAAATGCTTGTTGATATGTCTGAGTTCGTAATTTAGTATATTTGTTAATAGTTATTCTTCTCTTAAGACGTGTTTTGTTGTTATGATTAATCTCAGAGACTGTAAACAATTGTCAAGCAAGAAAATAAGTTCACCACGTCCATTTTCCATCGTAATAAGGTATAGCATACATCTTGAAAGGGGGAACTAAGCCCTTTTGTAATAGTATTGTGGTTATTTCTATTTGTGATATTTCGAGAAGCTCGGAAGGTTGATTTTCAATGCGTTGATATGTTGTTGATGAAGAAATAATTATCGCCTGACTCAATCTTGGCTTTACAGACTATGCTGTAAGTTCGCAGCCCCCATTGCATACAGGTGTTGAGTCTTGAGGGCTAATAGTTTTATATTAATCAGATCAAATTAACTCTTAACTAGTAAAACAATGAATTTACTTGTAGTAGATGATATTGTTGTTTTAAGAAGAAGCAAAAATAGTTAAAGGATTAATAAATGTCGAGTAATCAATGTAAGCCTTCAGTTGCTGATTGGTGGTTTAACCTTCAGGTTATAAATTTCATATTACTATAACTAATTTTACGCACTGACTAGTTCATTGCCACTTTCGCCAGTACCCTTCTGTACAACTTGACTTATTACCGTAACTGAATCAATCTCTACTCCCTCCAGTGGCTACACTGGTGAAATAAACTAAACAGAATAGATTATCCACTCGGGCCCCAGTCACTTGGGCTTATGAGGCCAAAATTTATCCAAGTAATATTCAAGAATTCTATCCACTCTGTTGTAGCCTCAGGTATTTGATACACTCACGTGACAAGCCATGGCAAAAGCCATATAAAGTCATAGAGTCAGAGTCAGGGCAATTATCATACCTGTGAGACATTTTCACATGATATGTACGTTTACAGGTGTGTATATGATATGGGAGTATTTCCCCAGCTGTAGCTGTTATTAGCTAGTTGTTTTTGATAGTTGAAATTCATACTGTTCGCGTACGTACCAATGATAACAGTAACCGTAGCCTGTTCTTCAGGAGTAAAACGTTTCCAAAAGAGTCTAAATATAAGGCAACAACGCTAAAAATGGCATTTTTGCCAACTGGGGCCCGAGGGGATACCTCAACCCTATAGAATTTGGACCGTAACGCCATCGCAATTACAAATAATTTAGTTATTAGTAGAGATGCTTGTCGTACACGAGTGCAGAAGGATGTGATGATAAACCGTCATGATTGGGCGGCGAGGCAAGAATGACGAAGAGAATGAACTGACAAGAGCAATGTCGAGAAACGGGAGTCATCACATTATACGTTTTTTGAAGCATTACCGTCTGTTCTGCAGCAGCGAGAAAAGGATTATCAAACGAATTCATATATAGTTTTATTGTTTAAGGGTAAGCAGCACTTTTATTTTTCTCTCGAGTCTCGACTTCATTTTCCTAGCAAACCTATCCTCATTTGATAAATGTTCTAGTTTTGATCTTAGAACTTACTAACTCCATCATGAAAAGTTTTCCACCAGGTACTCCCTTTCACCAACATTTGATCATAGCATAATGCGGGAGGAAGATGCTGCTGTTAACTGGCTGGATTGGGCATTTTACAAGTCCTAGGTTCGGAAGGCAACTATCTACTTTACGGTATGTCTCACTGTCTCTGTCCCTTATAGTGTTCCCCTTCATCAGGATAGGCATTAGCCACTAGAATATGTACCACTGCGTGTAATGAAAGCCTGGTGGGACGCTTAGATACACTAGAGTGGGGAAGAGCATACAACTCCTCCATGCAGCTTGGGGTCTTCAGATATTATGAACTTAAATTTGATGATCTGATTGCTTACAAAGCTGGTCTTGATACGGAATACTAGGCGGGGGGAAGTTATGTAGAAAAGTATATTGTTGAGCGATTGATGGAGAATATTGATGAATCAGGACTACTTGTTACACTAGCTTGTCAATTGTGCTAAACTGGTGAACCGTCTAAGAGAACCTGAGATTTTGGTAAGACAGACAATATTCGAGACAGACCTAATGTTTTAAAATCTTCCTGCTTTAAGTTGGGCTCACTGACTAGAGATATTTCCTCGGCCCTTCACTATCTGAGTTTCTGAGATATTGCCAGCTTCGCCTCAAGCCATCTACGAACTTCTTGTCTTATACGTGTTTTAAAATAGGATATCAGAAAGGAAATTGAGACGTTATTTTGCCCTGACAACAGAAAAGAGACCCCATCCGCTGGTTGAAGGAAGGTCAGATCTTGAATTAAGGTCATTATTTTGTAAACGACAGTTAGGAAACAGGTATCACATAGCATCCTTTTAGTCAGAAAACTACGCCATGAATGACTCCCTCATCTTGTTCTTGATCACAACGGTATTTCTCACCGTCAGAGAGAGAGTAGTCTTCGTAAGGAATTAATTGATCAATGGACTGGTGGTATCAGTCGTAGGTTAAGGTTGTTAAACTTTTATACTAAAATTACTCGGGAGTTTAAGCTGATTTCGTTGTATGGTATGAACATTTGAAGGAATAGTCTAGACTGTAACATTGCAATATTGTTTTATCAAAGGTATGATGTAATACGAAGTGGCGATAACGGTACTCATTTTATAATAATAATACTGCTTATCATTCGCAAGTGAAAATGATGATACTTTTTTCAATCTGAAATCGCTTTGTAATCATACGACTCCTCACATTCTATGAGAAAAACTCTTTTAGAATTCAAGCCCAAGTTAAGAAATTTACCTTATAGGGTGAAATATCACAAGTAAATCTTATAAGGCTGTATGGTTAGAATGTACGGAGCTAAAGTAAGGGTTGTAAGAGAACTCTCCACAGAAGCCGGAAGCTGCTCAATTGTAGCCAACCATAACATACGTACAGAATCGTAGAATAAAAAGAAGAATAGAAAGGTTTTTTTAGTAGTTATTATGGTTGCTAATATATATATATATATATATGAGATCACATGGTTTGGGATTTTCTATCCATATAAAAACCTCCAAACATAGATACAGTACCTAAAGAACGGTATTTTTAATTACATATTCCCCTATCCATTTTGTTAAGTTGCCCATTAACCTTTTATCAATGAAGGAACTAATTCATCACACTAATCAATTAAGCTAATCGACTAATTAATCTTGTATATGCTTCCCAAATTAAAGATGTATTACTGATTTAACAGGTTGATCAAAGCCAAAAACTACTCGATTAAACAATTAAACTAATAATTATAAAACCGATTAGTTAAGCTACTGGAATTTATTATCTTCGAGTTCTAGCAATGATGAATCTAACCCAACGTGCTAAGATATCTAATTGTCCTCAATCCGAGTAAGAATATAACATAAGACGTCAAATTCATAAAGTACAAGTTGAAGATAACTTACTATTATTTGACTTTGTCATTGACGGGTCTACTAAACACAATCTAGCACGCTAGGCCCAAGCGGTTTGCTAAAGGATGTCTGTTCATTATTATGTAGAGGAGATGGTGGGATATGATGGTCGAGGGGCACACTGCGGTTGGAGAGTGATTCCAAATTTAGTGAGAAGAAGGGGAAGGGTGGGGAAATTGACGTGAAGAGTGGGATAACTAAGNTACAGGTATGCAATTCGGTAAATGTCCGATGATGTTCAATGTGACGGCTCCACGACACGTTGTGATAACATTCGTGCAGAGCCTATGAGACTTTGAGACTTAGGCTTAAACCAGGATTGTAGCTATTGCCTAATACCGGCTAATACTGCCTGCCCCAACCCCAAACATTCCTTTTCTGGGGTCCCCGCATTCTCTGGAGTCTTGAACTGTGGAGAAATCGATGCGCGGAGTACCTGTACCGTACTTTGTGGAGTAGCTTTGCCATTAGTAACGCGTGACGCCACCCAATGATCAAGCCTTCGCCTTGCGGACACCAACCCGAGCCTTTCTCGAGTCTTACATCCCTCCTGCTTCAAGGTTTCATTCTACTGACACAAAGAGGCATTGCATGAAGGAGGAAGAGTTGGCAACAATGATACATATGCTTAGGGTGTCGAGTGTACACCTAGGTATGTGCAAGTGGCCCAGATTAATTACGCTTTAGCTGCGAATAGTACGGATAGGAATCCGTCATGTGTAGATCGTCGCTGGAAAAGGTGCCATGTAGATTCCATTCTCTAGTCCCTACGATGTGGCGTTTGTATATATAAAGAAGAACTGAGTCCGCTCTTCCTCAGACCTCACTCTGCTTCAGCTTTCTCCCACCTAAATGTGCCTCTACTTATTTATTACCTATTTACGTATCTGAAAGCAAAATTAGACCCCAAGATGTCGACCACTGTCCCAGCCCTCACTGTCTCCGAGGTTCTCTCACAGCAGGACAAGAGTGGGCTTGGTCTAACGCCAGCTCTGATCAAGCTGTACCTCGTTCTCACACCAGCTACCCTTGTTGTCTGTGCTACTAATGGTTATGATGGTTCCGTCCTCACCGGCCTCCAAGGTATCGACAGGTGGAAGAACCAGTTCGGGAATCCCAGTGGAGCTTTGCTTGGGATAACCAGCGCGGCATATGCCCTTGGCGCCATCGCGTCCACGTTTTTCTCTTCTATTATATCTGACCGCGTTGGCCGACGATGGGGTATTTTTGTCGGCAGTATCATAATGATGATCGGTGTTGTTCTGCAGACTGTCAGCACTAGCATCGGGCTGTTTATTGGCGGCCGGATTGTTGTTGGCTTTGGCATCAGCATTGCCCTGGCGGCCGGGCCTGTCCTGATCTCCGAGCTGGCCCATCCGCGTCACAGAGTCTTCTTTGCTGCCATGTACAACACCAGTTTCAACTTTGGTGCCGTGCTTGCAGCATGGGTTGCCTATGGCAGCGTTTCCATCCCAAATTCCTGGGCTTGGCGTCTTCCCAGTCTGTTCCAGGCAGCGCCTGCACTAATTCAAACGTGTGCTATCTGGTTCCTGGATGAATCTCCCCGTTGGCTCTGTTACAAAGATCGGGGTGGGGAAGCTTTCGCCATTCTGGTCAAGCATCATGGTGAGGGGGACCCGAATCATCCTTTGCCGATAGCAGAGTACCACGAGATGTACGTGGCCTTGCAACAGGAGAAGGAGACGAAGCATAAAGGACCCCGTCTGTTCCTCCAGACACCAGCCAACCGCAAGCGGCTCTTCATCCTCGTCTTCCTCGCTGTCTTTAACCAATGGAGCGGGCTCGGGTTAATATCCTACTACCTCACCAAGATCTTAAGCAGTATTGGGATCGAGGGACAGCAAGAGCAGACTCGGCTTAATGGCATCGTAACTACTTTTAGCTACATCACCGCTGTCATGGCCGTCATCTTTGCTACCAAGGTTGGCCGTCGGGTCTTGTTTGTCGGTGGTGGCATTTGTATGTGGCTTACACTTGTCGGGTTTACAACCTCCATTGCTGTCTACACCGAGCAAGGGACTGTCGGATCAAGCAGGGCCTCACTTGGCTTTATATTTATTTTCACCGCAGCCTACAACTTCTGTTTCAGTCCCATGGTATATCTCTACTCCACCGAGATTCTCCCTTACAGGCTCCGCGCAATGGGTCTCAGCATCTCGGTCTTTTCCACGAAAGCATCCTTATTCTTTAATCAGTTTGTCAACCCGATTGGCCTAAACTCGCTCGGGTGGAAGTATTATCTCGTGTATGTAGTCTGGGTGGCCATCGAAGTCCTCACAATGTTTTTCGTTTTCCCAGAAACGAGAGGCCACTCGCTTGAGACGATGCCCGAAGTATTTGGAGAACATATTTTGGATATGATGGAGGATAAGATTCTGACTAACAATGAAGCCGATCTCGTTGAAGTGGGTGGCGGTGCCAAAGAGATGAGCAAGACCAGCGCCCACATCGAGCAGGTGGAGGACACTGGTCACTGAAGTTGAAAGAGTGGGGGAGCCACCTGGTCACACAGAGCCAGTGACTGTCAATTCAAGTTGTCTGTCTTAGTTTTAACAATTTGCTTCCACTGTTACCCCTGTTTTTGTTACTAGAGCAGTTCAAACTAAACAAACAACCCATCCCGGAAATACAACCAATAACTACGTATTCGTATGGAAAAGCATTTATTTGCTCCATCGGCCACTACCAAGTGATATGTAAAACATTCTCCTAATACAAACGCTGAGGACACGAACGAAAAGCTCTAGGGTCATCAAGTACCGCAGGCGTATTCCCCTACAGATTCCTTGACTGAGACTCTACGAACTGTAAAACTAACATCCCGTTTTCCGATCCTGAGGTAATCCTGGGGGAAGGCACGGGATGATTATCCGGGAGGACGCTACTGTAAGTTTCCCCAATTTCTCCAAGGTGATCGGCACTTCTGCAACGGTGGTCTGTTGATGCCCTCGGATCTTGCCCGGTCATTCCCTTGACTCATGACTGCTCCCACTGAGCAGGCAGAGTGAACATCCACTTTGACCGCATGTCGGGAATGACGCTTGATTTCGACTCTAAATAATATGAAGTCTTTCAGAGTGGTGGTGTTTTGCTATGATAAACTAGCTCGATCTTTCTCCTCCGTTGTGACTGGTGCTTTTTGGCTAGTTCGGCAAGCCTCCGTTCTCGCAGCCCCGGATATGTGGCAGGGCTGTCATGACACGCTTGACTCCAGACTCCGATACTCCCCGCTGAGTGAGCGGGGTTGGCAACCACTTGGCATAGTATATTTAGGCATGGTTCCAGGCGTGTGGAACATCTATCAGATTCCTGTATGCTCCACGAGGCTCAACTCGACTACTGACTGCATCTACCTGAAATAAAATTGTATTTAAAAGTATTTAAACTCGACAGACATGGCTCCGGCAACGTCACATCATCTATATCCACCCTTTGCAGAAGGCGTGACAACGGCGCCACTAGTCTCAATTTCTCTTGTAAAGCTGGAGGCAGGCGATGCGGCGGAATCGCAAGCCTTCTTCAAAGCTTCCAAAGAGCTAGGCTTCTTCTATCTGAATATGGAAGGCTCAGCTCTCGGCGAGAAGATTGTTTCGGAAGCCGAACAACTCCACCTCATTCAACAGGGATTCTCTAATCTTCCAAACGAGGAAAAGGACCAGTTTGCCAGGGAGAAGCTTGACCCCTTCTTTGGGTATCGTCTCTTGCACGAAGAGACGGATAATGATGGGGTAACAAGGCGAGATGAAAATTATAATGTTAGTTGGTCGTCTTCTTTCTAGCTCCTTTACCAGCTGCTAATTAATGCATTCGCAGATGCGTAAAGACGACTTTGTTGGCAATTGCAAGCCCCTTCCATGCCATAATCTTATCTCTAAGAACTGGGGCTTACTTCAAAATTATACCCGCCACTGTCGAGCTACCATTGACCTTATGTTTACGCACCTTGACAAGCACCTTCAGTTACCCGTTGGTACCCTCTACAGCTTGCATCGCATTAATGAGCGCTCAGGGGATCACGTACGATTCAACAAGAAGGCGCCTAGCGAGTTTTCGGAGGAGAGAGCCAAACAAGGTGAGCACACTGACTTTGGCTCACTGACTATTCTCTTCAACTGGCTTGGTGGCTTGCAAATCCGCCTTCCCGAAACTGGCGAATGGGTGTATGTACGGCCCGTCCCTGGCTCAGCTGTGGTAAATCTCGGTGATGCCCTGGTCAAGTTCACAGCAGGTCTGCTACGCTCCAATGTTCATCGCGTAGCAACACCACTGCCACCGCAGGACGGCCTTGACCGCTACAGTTTGGTGTACTTCTCACGGCCTGAGGATGCTGTAGTGTTAAGGCGATTGAAGGGTGGAATAATTGACGCTCAGCCGCAGACTGAGAAGGAGGAGGTAGAGATGACGAGCGAGGAATGGATCCTGAGACGGTCTCTTGGGGATTTGAGAGGCGTGTATACGCATAACGGCGGGTTGGAGTTGCGTGCTCCTCTAATCGCAGGCCGAGTGTAAAGTTGTCCGCTTGTTAGATATCTCGAATAGAAGATAAGATATCGGGCTGCGAAAGGGTTAGGAGAGGTAATAATAAAATCTTAATATTTTTAAAAGTGAAAAGTGTAAGATGCGCAGACTCCTATTAATTCGGAATCTCAAAATCATTAGTAAAACAAGTATTGGTAATATATTGAAAAATCAAAGGAGTGGTTCTCGATTTTGATATTCTTAATTTGGCCAGCAGCAGAAACTGGTATCACTACCTTTTGTGTTCAGGTTCTTCTTAGTCCTTAACGAACTTTTACTGTATGTACTAGGAAATTTACAGGAACCTTTTTAATTAACTTTTAAGGATATAATATTATTTGCAAATCTTCTTAATAATATATCATATTAAAGCAACTACTTAGAGAAGTTTAACACCTGGTCACTTCAAGGAATGATCTGTAATCTATAATTTACAAAATGATAAATTGGAGATGTAACTGGCGCTAACTTGTATCCGATATGCGGGCAGAGCAAAACTTTCTGGTGTCTTAGACTCTTATAATATTTTCTTCTGTTATCGACGGCGTGATAGCTGCATAGGATTGTGCGATTTCATAATTCGGAGTGTTTGCAACTTCTAAACCTATGGGTTACTGCAAGGCCTTTCTGCCAACCCCTGGATTGAGATTTACTATTAGCATTTAACGTTTTGTGTTGCTGATATCGACGTATTAAAGGTATCCACACGTTTAAGGTTGCTGGATATGTCGGTTGCGCAGGAAAAAGGGCGTCGAAACGCAACCGTTATGGCTGACATGTAATTCATTAGACTTATCCTGTGGCAGTTATCGAAGCGTTCCTATTTGGGAAAATGGTCACTGGAAGGAAAGCAACACCTTGCCATGATCAAGTTCGCGTATCAAAGAAAATTTGCGAAGGAGGAATCAGCTTCGAGTACATGGGTGGCACACTATTCGTCCAAAATCTGGATCTGCAAGTCACAGACAAGTCACGGAGGCTCCAACTCACCCATAGAGCGGTCCCATCATGGCAATTATGCGTAAGAGTAGAGTCTAATTTGATAAGGTTTGTTAACATTTAAGAGAAGTTTTTCCAGTATTTATAAGAGATCTAAAAAGGCTTAAGAGATAATTGATATTTAATTTTGACAACGGTTTATTTTTACGATTCCGTAGCATTTAACATATTTTATAAATTTGGTTCTACTACTTGTTATACTCGAAATCCTAATTTCTTGTTAGTATCCTTTTACTTAATTTGTTTTCTTCACGCCTTTTGACGTTTGAATACCTCTACTATATGAAAACTAAATTAAGTTTAAGCGAAGTCTTGAGGATAGAGGTTTCTAGAATATGGATTGAAATTGGTATGTTTACACTACCAATAGCTCTGAAGTCTTCTACAATAGTAGTGACCTTAAAACTGTAATAATACTCAGTGTAGATCTTAGAATACAAGTTTACTGATGTTTCTGGAATAAGGCTACTTATGTGGACTGGAAATATATTCTAAGCCCGTACATTTTTGTAATGGGGATAATGCCATTCCAATCGAAGCTCAGGAAGCAATGCTGACTAACCCTGGTCTGAAATTCGTTTTTGAGAGGTGTGATGTATCTCATACCTCCCTTGTGAGTCAATCAAAGTTTGCAGCAGAATGTATCAGGAAAGTAGCAAAAGAATAGGTTCAGGTTAATAAGTTTAAGATATAAAAATGTTTGAGATGGCAAGGTCAGAATCCTGAGTCAAGTAATAAAAATTTTATTATAATATTAAAAGATTATTCAATTAAATCGATAAAGCTGATTAATTTAAAGAATACTCGCAAAGCTTGCTACCCCGTATGCCCATGAGAGGAGCGTTGGCTTTTTCAAAACAAGTGTCGATCCTAGACTTAATGGTATTTTATAGCAATACTAAAGGAGTAATATAAAAATTTCCTATTAACCAACAGAATTATTACGTTTACACAAATGCACCAGTCATTGTGAGCAACTCTTCACTTCGTTATGTATTATGTACTTCCGCCATACCGATCTATATAAATAGTGCCTCGAACAGGGAAACCTGTTCGGAACTGTTCCGTCTTCGGCTCGATCTAGAAGTGGATTCAATTACTGGCTAGTTATCACCCAATAGCGTTTGTTTGCGGTAGAGTTGATACTGATGAGGTGGAGATCGGAGGAAGAATCTGATCGGAATGGCAACAATGCAGCTCGGAGCGCTGATTCGGGTAATGCCGAGCCGATATCCCACGTTCGAATCTGGGGAGTATATTTATTAGCGTATGCTTTGCTCTGGAACTTGTTCATAGACATGGTTACATGCTCTCCTTCTTCAGCCATGGCCCAATCTGATTTTCAACCCGAGCACGCAACATCTCTCTCCGGGCACGGGTTGGGTTGGGTGTGACGCGTATCGAAAGACAAGAGCCTGTAAGAATTAACATTCCTCCCATCTTCTCGTATGTACAATGCAAATTTACTCAGCGAATAGGACAGCTTCAGAAACACAACCCCCCCAGTGGGCATATTTGTGGATCGCGGAGCCTGATCTCTTATCGCGCAGTATCTGACAGCTGCACAATGTGCGGTTGAGCACGGTTGAGCCGGGTTTCACGGTACACAGCATGCATTGTCACTTTTCAGTCTCGGGTAGGACAATTAAACCGGTATCCTACAAGGTTGAGAGCCTGCGAGATAGATCGTTCACAACTCGCAGGTGCATCTTCACTCACTGCTTCTTTACGATGGGAGACAACGCCGATAAATGGGTCGTCAGACTTGCAAAGAGAATGCCGCCAGATCTGATCGCCCCAAGGATCATAACCAGATATCAAGAGCGGCTCCGATGATACTGCTTACACCGGAGGTAGTGGGCTGGAATGAGGATGTGCTACAAGTAATGCCAGGTAGTGGTTTAGAGCATGTGGAGCAATTTCAGATGACAGAAAATATCTTGATCGAGTCAATTGCCATGATCCATGACTTGTCGCAACCTTGGTTTAAGATAAGGAGATTCAAAAAGTGATGCCAAGGCACCCCTAGCGACTCCATCGTCGTTAGTGCGATGGCCATTTTAATAAGCCATACAATATATTTTTATGAAACCCAGGGCTTTTGAGCCGACGATTGGCTGCTATCAGAGGTTGAAAGTCCTTGGTCGGGACATGAGTGAGGTATTGTACTACAGGAGATTTTCTATAAACATAAGTGACTAATTGCAACTTGTTTCAAGAAGTATGTTGTCTTTCCAATCCTTTCGGTTTATTGATTTCCTTCACGTTTTATTTAATTAGTAGCGTCGAGGTATCTAGCTAATATCTCTCTATGGGGTTATGAGGCTGAACCAAGGTGAAAACTCGAAGGTAGTTTTTTTTACAGCTATAGTTTCGAAGAGTTCCACAAAGGGGGTTGTTTTCAAAATCATGATTCATGATTATATTTTGTACTTATATGGAAGAGTTTGCTGAAGCCCTAGATATTTTGAGCATTAGTCATTGTTGTTGTAACCTTCAGTTGACAAACCTGAACTACACCTAACTAACAATGATCGGTCCCGTAATGGGGCCTATCATTTGGCCCATGAAATATGCGGAGATTGCTAGCGTAAGCTGACTTAGTTCAACAATATCAACGATCGATCCAATTCCAATGGCTACCACGGCTGTACCTACGAGGGATCTGAGAAACACTAAATCAATGAAAAACTTTATTTTCAGAGGATTTGCAGCACTTCAAGTTGATCACGAGACTTTCTATATAAATTTGCATACAGGCAGCTGGGTGAAGCCCTTAGCAGTGGCACGGAGAGCAATGATTGCTAGAAACGTTATTAAGGCTGACCAAATACACGGGTTGCCTTCCAAAGGTTTCACTCAGAGGAGCCAGAACTAGACTGCTAATATCCATACTGACCAAGTAGAGAGCAAACGGGGGGCCATTATAGGGACATTATAGTCTCGCTGTGGATATTGTGATCCTTCATCACTCTAAGAATCCTGCTCGTGTAGCAGGTTGAGCGTCGCCCATGCCGTGAGGGCAAGTAAAGTTGTAGCAGAAATACCCAATAATGTTGACAAGTTCTGGGGATTTTCAGGGGCCCGAAGGAAAAACTTTATCTCCCAGTTGGGTTTGAGGTGCAGTTGGTAGGGAGAAAATACCGTGATCTGCCACATATGAAGTAACGACACTACTTTTCTACTACTTACCAAGCCGTATTATAGGAGGCATATATTTCCTGTAACCCTAGTCTAAAGCGTTTTCTAAAGTTGTAGCCATTGCTAGGAGATCGCTTACGTGAGGTCTTGCAGATGCATCAGTTATAGCGAGAGCGCTAGGTACTCGGTGTATAAAAACCTGCGGCAGCGGGCCTTCCGGGTGCCTTTAGCTGCCTACCAAGTAATTACACCGGTACGGAGGTCTTGGCCAACCAAGTTAGGAATACACGGCATATTACGCAATTGAGCGCTGTAATCTCCACTATCCTCGGGTCCCAGAGGCCACTTTGAGGCCACTCTTAGCGTCGTTGCCCCAGAATTACGGACGCAATGGGATAGAGAAAGAATATGAGTGGAGCATAACCCTGTATATGATTTTAGCCTAACGAGCTGGTAAACTTGGGACCCGAGGGGATAAAGTTATCCCCTCAGACCCCAAGTCTCTTAAGCTTCTCAGGCCAAAGTTATATACAGGAATATTGTCTACTTAAAATCCTTCATTATCCTAAAACGGAGATAATTATAAGGTAACGACGCGAAAAGTGGCTCAAAATGGCTTATGGGGTCCGAGGGATAATCATTTTATTATAGTGGACCCCTAATAAAACCTACTATCCCTTGGGACCCCATTCGTTTAAGCTTATTAGGCCAAATTTATATAAGTAATATTCAAAGATTCTATCCACTCACCGGCCTTCCTCAGTGGTAAAACATTTGTAACATGTCTAAATATAAGGCAACGACGCTAAAAGTGGCCAAAATGGCCACTTGGGGTCCCAAGGGATAATATAAGAGCTTAAGCTTGTAGATTGATTTTAACAAATATTTACTTTAAGAAAAAAAGCTAAAGTACATTAACAACTTATAAAATATTAGTACTCAAGCATTAATATGAAAAGTACGATGTAAGAAAGTGGGGGTTTACAATACATTACAAAGAACATGCCCCAGTATTCCCGACTTGGTTGGCCGCGTCCTCTCTATTAACAGTAGTCGGCCGTAGAAAAAAGGNTTCAGGAACGGTTATCCTACACACGGAGGCCCTACACGTGTAATAAGGCTCGATCCGCTTTGCATATTATTCCGACCTGCCAGATTAGAAGATTACCACAGAACCTTTCCGTGCTGCTAGATTGCGATGCCCCTGTTTTGAGCCCTTCGTGATTCCGTACAAGTCCGAATAATCCGCGCTTTTAGGTCTGCGCACACACCCCAGACTCTTATTCCAATTGGGCGAAATTGATATTCTTGCGCTCTGATGGGTGAAGAAAAGCGCCTGCAGGTAGATTAAAAAGTGTGGAATTCTCTAATTTCGAGTACATGAACAAACTAAGGTAATATTATCTTTACCCAATAGGCGACAGTTTATTTAGACAAGCCCATCTACTTTCGCATTAGTGTTTAAGGTGTACGTTAATCGCAGCCCACACCAAGCCACGCTTTCGGGTTAAAGGGTTATTATAAGTCTGTAGAACAATAACTGTGATCCATATGTAATAATACGTCAAACACTATCTACCATCATGTTTGGAACGTTGAGGTCTATTCCTTCTGGTAATGAGACATATATGGTTCAGGCCACAAGCCCGCCTTTCAAAACTGGTCGCGACACACAGCCTTCCCGACTTGCGTGTGTTGCATGTCGGATGAAAAAGGTACGTGGAGCATTGTCACTTTGGAAACTCGGTAACACACATTTTGATTACAATTGCATCCTTACTAAACCAAAGTTTGGTACCCACAGCTCAAATGTACGGGCGAGCGAGCGGGGTGCCAAAGGTGTCTCACCAAGGATATTGCTTGCCAATACACCGTCCATCGCACACGAGATAGAGGGCCGTCAAATGTCAAAAGACCGGCACCACGGAATACTAGCAACAACCAGAGATCCGCGGAGCAGAGCAGCCAGAAGGCAGGTGCAGATGAATTGGCTGAGCCAGTCCCAGAATGCGCCACTTCACCGAGCCATAGCACAAGATCAGGTCCAATGGAGACTGGCTCTATTACTGATTTCAATCTGGACCAGGATTTACTCCAAAGCAGTGCATTTCTAATGGATTGTGATCAAGGGGAACTTAATGAAGAAGAGAGCTTAGCTCAGTTCGTAGAGAGCAGCAAACTCACCCACGATGAGAGTTGGGTATTCGACTTGAACAAAGATTTATGGTCAGGTTAGTCTCTTCTCCTATGCATCCTGGGCTTAAACTTAAACGAAGTTGCATAGCCCAACTCAGTAGCATGTTTGATTCGGACACTTCGAGGCAGCTTCCTAGTTTCTTATCCGAGACTCTTGTAGCTCCCTTAAAGGAGACACAAGCTATTCAGGAAGCCGGCACTCACCTAGCCAACAGCAATCTGGCGGATTTCACTATCTCTAATGGCTCTACTACCACCATGAATGAAGAGCCTCGCCCTTTGCCTGACCAACCTTTCTGCCAGTGTATCCCATGCGCACTTAATATTTACGAGAAGCTGATGATTAACTCCTATACACGGGCTTCTGACTCAGTCTGGTCCGTCAACGAAGTGCTCTACTCCCTCAAAATCGCCACTGCTCAGTGTTTGAATATGATGGACTGCCCTTCATGCTCCACCAACTCTCCTCTGATCTCGCTGATTGCCTCGGTCTGTGAGAAGTTGATTCTCCAATTTGAGAAAGTCATTAACTCATACGCGGACTGCTCTCCGGTAGAGTCATCTGGATCGAGCAATGCCTCCTCAGACACGAGGTTGAGACGGATGTCAGGCATCAACCTGAAGTTCAGCAAGGACAATACGGCATGCAGCAGCAGCAGCAGCAACTACGGCGTCACGAATATAACCGAGCTAAAAATCGACGGAGATGACGAGATCAAGGTCGTCAAGGTCCTGCTAATGTCACGCATTAATTTGGTGGACCAGCTGTTGCAACGGATGCTGAAAACAGTAACCGGGAATGCCGAGGCATGGGTGGGGTATAAAGAGATGCTTGAACGAATTGGAGTGAAGTTACATTCGGTGGCAGCAGATTTGAGTCGCATCTGAGTGACTGAACCGGAGATGGAGCATATTATTATATTATTGCCAGCTAAGAGGTGACCTCGTGCTGTTATTAGACTAGCAATTTCGGCGATTTAGGTGTTTTAGGGTACATACAGGATTAATAGAGCCGGCGTAGATACCGGCCCTGGTCAATTATCCCAATTGATGCTTAATAAGTGGAGGCAGGCAATTACTTGTAATTACTGTACTGTAAAGTAGCAGTGAGTAGCTAGCAGAGGGCCAAGCAAAGCCCAGTCTACGCCCACGCGCTGCGCATTCAGACTACTAGTACTTGGGTTGTGCAAACTTTTATCCAGTGCTGCTTTAGTGTTTTAATATTTCAGGTGTTCGAAGCGTCTGCAGAGTGCTGTATTAGGCAGAATGAATTGTGTTGCTTCATACCCAAATTCGGTCGTCCCGAAATGGGGAGCCGGATCTGGTATCTTTGCTTGACATGACAATTTTCGGCCTCTACACGTGTACTTAAACATAGTTAAGTTAACTAGTTAGTTGAATTATGTTACAAATGCTACGACCCGGCTTTTATGCTTAATGCTTTAGCAGCCGGTGGCGACAAGGGGGTGGGAATACTAACGTTACAGCAACTCGGGCCGGGTCATAAAGATCTTACAGTAGTGCGAGTGGGGGTTGCGATCTCGGGTCGCTCCAATGCTGCAAACGACTTACGTACGTAAGTACCATAAAAGAACAAAGATGTAGGTGGTGGTGGTCTTGGCCACTTAGTAATTGACCCTACATCGAAATTATTTCACGTTGGAGGGTATGGGTGAAGCTTCATATGGACTTCAAGAAAATAATACCGTTTCATAATTCTATCTTCTTCTACCTATTCCATTACGCTTGAGTGTTAGGACTGTGACATAGTGTCAAAGATATTGCTTATGTAATTGGCGTTGGCCAATCATAGCTGTAGGAAGCTTACGGTCGGTAAAGTGCAGAGTTTTACCGGTTTACCCCTTTGTACTGTACATCATCAAGACTAGCAACGAATAAAGTCATAGTACCATACAATTTATATGTGTAATAGCCTAATCCCTGCGCTATAACCTCTGACAGGTTATGAGCCCAGAAGCTCATAATGGAATCAGTATCTTCAAGCTCTGATTCAACCATTACCGGAGGCCGCAGAACCTCCAATAGCTACTATTACAGCAAATATGGAGATGTGGCAATTCTCAATAGCAAGAATTATATAGAGTTCAAGCAAACCTACAAGATAGCCCTTACAGTCGTAGATACTATAGATATAGTCCTGGGAACTGAACCAAGGCTTAATACAACTGTTGAAGGCTGTAAATGGGATATGAGAGCTAATAAGATTATACAAATAATTGCTAACTCAGTTACTCTTGGAATATGAAACAAGATCTCCACTCAGCTCAGGGAGAAGAAGTTGAAGGAAGCTTAGAATCAATTAGCCAAATACGATTACTTAATAAATACTACTTACCAACTGTCAATCAAGAATTAATTCTAAAAGAAGACATGGAATTTATAGACTAAGACAATCTAACAATTCATTAAACACCTTAAGATATACTAAATCTAATTTAAAACAGAAGATAAAGAAGGCATTACAGATGTTAAAATATAAGTATGACTATTAAACTCTCTCCTTATAGACCCTTTCTAAGAGATTACCTGTCAGAACATCTACCTCCAGAACTTTGATTATAAGAACCTTCCTTGATATAAATTACAAGCATTATAAGTTAACTTATACCTTTACAGATACTCTACAAGCTTTTGTAAACGTTATACAGTCTAGAAAGTCAAGACAACAGAGGGGAAAAGGCAATAGACAAGGAGACAAGTCTAGAAGTAATAACAAAGGTTTGAAGAATAAGAAAAGCCTTAATTCAAAGCTTAAAGGCTAGGAAAAGGTAGATTTTGATCAGTGTTAGTTTTGTCTTAAGAAAGGCTACTTTATAAAAGACTGTAAACAATTCCAGAGAGCTCAAGTTAAGGCTAAGGGTTAATAAGAAAATAGTACAAAAGAAAAGTACATAAATATTATTGTACATATACTTGCTATCAATGACAATGATGATTATTACTCTTACAGATTATTTCATCCAGAAAGTGAAGAATATACCTTACTTATACATGTTAACTTATCTACAAAGTAAGTTATTAACTTAAGAGCTTTAAGACATTTTACTAGCTTTGTCAATGATTATATATTACTAATAAAGTATTAGAATATTCTTAAAACCATCAGAGTAGCTAATAAGTCAACAATTAAAGCTTTAAGTTATAGACTAACTATAATCAAGTCATCTAAAGGCAATATCTTATTTAATAATGTTTAATATACTTTTAAACTTTATAATAAGCTAATATCTATAAGTATACTTAATAAATAACATATGAAAGTTATATTTAAAAATCTAAGAACTATTATTAAGTTTAATAAAGGAGTAATCTTAGAAGGAATTTGTAAGGATAATTTATACTTAGTTGATTAACTGTTAGAATTTGCTTTTATAACGTTAACTAAGAGTTCTAAAATTACCTTTACAGATCTAGACATGTTAAGACATTATAATAACTCTTGTGAACTATAGTATAATTGCTTAAGCTATATCAATTACTACAATGTAAATGTTATGCTAGAATATACTATAAGTATAAACTTCTGTAAATTCAAACCTGATGAGTAATTGCTAGGAAAGACAACTTATAAAGCTTGTCTGGCTAAAAGAATAAAGGAATCCTTCTACAAAAAGACTAACACTTGAACTAGCTTAAAAGGATAATGTTTACATTGTAATATATTAAGAATCAAGTTATAAAGTGTTAAAGGATATAAATATTTCCTTTTAATTACAGATAACATCACTTAATACACTTGGATAAAGTTCTTATAGACTAAAGAGTTGATTGAAGTCTATCATATATTTAAAGAATTACTTTTATAGATTGAACAAGAGTATAATACTAAAGTAGTATACATAAGAGCTGATAACAAAAGGAATGAGTTTGAAAAGTGTTTAAACAATTCTTGTTGAGCTTAAGAATTCAATTAAAGCCATTACCACCTTATAAACACTCTCTTAGTGGAGTTATTGAATGTATAATGTAAATTGTCAACAAATTTGCCAGATCAATGTTATACTATGCTAAATTACCTTATGGATTCTGGTGTTATACTATAAAGTATATTGTATAACTTAGAAATCAGATTCTAATTATTATATTACCTTATAGACTACAATCAAAAGCAACAACTTCTTATAAAGTGTATATAAACTGTAAACTAGACTTGTTATAACTATAAGTATTCAGATATACTGTATACAACTTTAAGCTAAAGGAATTATACTTAGATATATAAGCACTTAGAATACAAGGTGAATTTATATATCTAAGTTAAAGTGTTATATTGATAATTAGACTTATAAATCCACAAACTTATAAAGAATATCTCTTTGTAGATATAAATGTTTATAAGTATATATTCCTTAAAGTTATAAATACTACTAACAAACCAACAAGATATAAAGATATGACTATTAAAAGTCACCTTACTAAGAAGCTTATAAGTTCCTTACTTATAACTTTGTTAATAACTAAAGATTAACTTGTTGTTAAGCAAGAGAAGTACTTTATAATTGTTATTAAACAATCAGAAGTATTATATACTCTGATNAAAAAGTTCTTTAGAAAGGTTAAGCAATAGTACAACTGGAATTGGTATTGAAAAGGTTATAAAGCTTAAGGTTAGAGTAAGAGAGCCAATTAGTACACATAAGGTTGTAAAACCTCAAGTTGATAGACTAAGTACTCTAGTAAAGCCAGAAGTTCTTATAGTAGGTAAAAAGTGTTATAAACGTAAAAATACCCTTAATCTAAAGATATTCAAGTTTACCAGGTTAAGGAGATACCTTAAAAGAACTGTCTTCTTAGATGGTATAACTATGATAGTTTTAGAACTTCAGAAGAGTTATATTATGTTATTTAAAGTTTTTACAGCTTAAGAAGTACCTTGACAGATGGAAAGAAGTAATTCTCTTAGAATTACAGTTGTTGAAGTATATGTATACATTTTTTATCATTAAAAGACCTTAGAACCACAAGATCATAAGTTGTAAATAGGTTTGTAAAGATAAATTCAATAATCTTGGAGAATTGGTATATTATAAGGCATAACTAGTTGTTAAAGGCTTTAAATAAGTATATAAAGTAAATTATACAAAAACCTTTATGTCAATGATGAAGTATACATCTGTAAAAACTACTTTAATTGTAATAATAACCAAAGACTTGGAAATATATTAAGTAAATATTAACATAACATTTTTAAACCCTTACTTAATAGAGAAGATATATATAAAGATTCCAGAGTTCTTTAAATGGTTAAATCTATCTATAAATCTGTTAGAGTATTGTTTATAACTTTACAAGTCACTTTACAGATTGAAACAAGCTTTAAGAGTATAATTCAAAGATGTGAACATGTATTTTAAGAGTATTAACTTCAAGTTATCAATTGTAAACTCTAATCTTTATATGAAAGACAAAGTGTATATTCTGTTATTTGTTAATAATATACTAGTTGTAAAAGACCTTGATAAGGTATTACAAACTAAATCCTAGATATTCAAGTAATAGAAGTATAAAGACTTAGAGGAAATAAAGTTATTTGTTGGATTCTAGATTAAATATAATTGTAAAGTTAAGTCTTTACACCTCCATTAAACACTTTATATTATTAACCTTTTAAAGTGATTTAAGATGTCAAATTATAACTTAATTAAATTACTTATACTCCTAAGAACAATCTTATCTTGAATTAATGAATTAGACTTAGAGATTATGGTTAAGGACAACCAATATCAACTGTTAAAACCTCTTGAAGTAACATTGTATCAACAACTTACAAGTTTACTTATTTACTTGTTAAACTGTACATGTCCAGACATTAATTACATGGTCAGCCAACTAGCTAAGCATATGTTAGACTTGTGTATTCTACACCTCTAATATGCTAAACAAGTATTATGGTATCTGAAGGGAATGATCAGTTATAGTATAACCTATTCATCTAACCTGCAAAGTAATTCAAAATACTATCAGATGTCTTTATAGACTAAAAACCTTTACACTTTGTACAATGATGTTATATAAGGAATTAAAGGTAATAAGAAGTCATTTAACAGATAGGCTGTTATTAAAGTTAAGGGAGTTATATTATAAGTAGCTTAACAGCAAAGATCAATTACGTTGAACTTTATAGAAGTTGAGTTTATATCAGTAAGTAAGGCTTTAAAGGAAGTGGCATAGTTAGAGAAATTGAATATGGATTTGAAGGAAGAATTTCCTCACCCTTTAACACTCTATACTGACAATATAAGAGTTGTAGAACTTATTCATGACAATAAGTTTTACAAGAAAGCTAAGCATATCAATATACAGTTTAACTATATTCGATCTGATATGGTAGAAGCTGGTAGACTCCTAGTAAAGCATATTCCTAGAGTTGACCAACTGGCAGACATACTTACCAAGCAATTACCTATGGAACGATTTCAAAAGCATCTTTGTACATTGGGAATTGGTGAATTCCATCAAATTTAGGCTAGGAAAGTATTGTAGAGAGTTAGAGCTAGCTATTTGAAGATGCTAGAGGCACTCTTGTACCACAACATAGTACAGTGATCGAACTCCTCCACTGGGGGAGAGGTAGAACCTGTAGATCTGTGGAACGATCGAACTCCACTGGAGATGTAGACGTTATGAGCCGTACACTCGTTGTGGGAGTTAATGAGGCCTAAGATCAACTGTAAATTGCACTTATACAGCTATATTGCGCTGTACGGGAGAGACAGCAATTACAACGCATGGGGGAGTGTCAAAGATATTGCTTATGTAATTGGCGTTGGCCAATCATAGCTGTAGGAAGCTTACGGTCGGTAAAGTGCAGAGTTTTACCGGTTTACCCCTTTGTACTGTACATCATCAAGACTAGCAACGAATAAAGTCATAGTACCATACAATTTATATGTGTAATAGCCTAATCCCTGCGCCATAACCTCTGACACATGGGACTGTTATTCCTCCGCTCGATGCTTTGTTATTCGACGTGTCCTCCTCTTAGAGTTGATCTACGAAGCTTTGGGTTGTACTATCTCTCTTTCAGTGTGCTTACGCTCTTTGATGCGCAGCCATTGATCCCAGTATATCATGATTGCCCAATTTGCTGACCTCCAAGGATTATTGCGATCCACAATATCAATTGAAAAGTCACGGAACAGCTGTGATTTGTATTAGCCAGCCCAATCCAGGTAACGCGTTTAAAAGGAATTTAATACCTGACAGCATAGCTTTTGTGTTTCAAGCTGAGCAATATTCTTTCCCAGGCACACCCTGGTTCCATATCCGAAAGACATCAGATACTTATCCATCTTCTTCAACCTTTCTTCATCTTCTAGCCAACGCTCCGGGTTAAAGATATGAGCATCAGCACCGTATATTGTTGTATCACGGTGAACGACGTATGGATTAGCTCCAATCTCCGTCTTTTCAGGAATGAAGGTGCTGTTAATGGTCATGCCTCCCTTTGCCACATGTCGCGGCATAATCATGGGTGTTGAAGGAGAGTAGCGAAGTGTTTCTTTAACGCATGCCATAAAGTATGGCATGTTATTTGTCTCGTCGTATTTGACAACAGGGTTGCTCAACAACCCCTTTCGCTCAAAATTGGAAATCTCTTCTACCAACTTTGAGTAGACTTGAGGATTCTGGGTCACGTAATTGACAAAGGGACAAATGAAGGCAGATGTGGTATCCGAAGCGGCTACCATCAATACAAAGCACTCAGCCTTAACTTCTTCAATAGTGATTAGACTTCCATCCTCGTTGCGAGATTTTAACAGACTATTATAATTGTTAGATGCGGTTCTACCATGGAGAAGTTAAGTTGCATACTTGGAGAGAAAGTCATCATAACCTTCCGCAAATCGATCTTTAAGTCGGTCTTGTAACATATCGTCACGAAACTAGTCAACGATTAACATCTTTTAAAGTTCTATCAGGATTACTTACCTTCATGATTTGACCAGTCCCACTTGAATCCCCAGGCCGTGGAATAAAAAAGTACTTCGCTATGGGATTTTTTAAAAGTGGGTTTGCTAACCATGGCAAGGCCGCGATAAAACCTGCCAGAGGACTCATGTTATGAAAATGCTGTATAAGGCCACCAATATCCCTCCCTTCCCTAACAAACCCGAGAGGAGCTCCGAATGCCAGGTGAGTGACAAGGTCATAGACAAACCACTGTGCGTAGCAGGCAAAGTCAACTGGCTTCTCCGTTTTTGCAAAATTTTCGCGGAAAATAGAAACAAGTTCGCAAATGTGGTCGTCCATTTCAGACTCGAGACGGCGGAGGTTAGACATGGAGAACGAAGAGGCAATGCGCTTCCGTTTCATGGCATGATCTGCATGCTTGAGGGTCTGAAATGGGGGAGCTATTTCACCGAGAATGCCTGTGCTGTAAAAATCTGTTTTGTCTACTTTGCGATGGTATACTTCTGGGAGGAGTGGTGCTTGGTTGAAGGCGAGAAGATTGGGAGCTACACGGACTATGGGGCCTATTTAATGGTTGTAAGTAAAAGGTGATATATATCAAATATGGAATCATGAATCGGAAAGGCACAAAATATGGAAGCATTTTTGTGTTGAAAATGTGCATCTAACCATATTTCTTGTGCATCTCGACTCCACGAATGTGCGAGTCCATCCTTGCCACTATATAGAGCTTATAGAAATCCGTCACACTGCCCCAGAACGGGCCTGGAAAGTGGCGCAGCGGATGGAAATATCGATTGTAAATAGCTTTTAGTATTAATAAACCAAAAAATACATAAATACTGGCGGTTATATAACCAATTTTTTGGAGACGTTTCAGTAACTCCGGTAACTGCAGCGACTCCTGCAATTTGACTAGAAGTGTAGGCAGAACGAAATTTTCGGTGGGGTTAAAAGCAGAAAACATGTTTGCTCGATGGAAGTTTTGTTTTGAGTATACCAAGGACAAGAAGCACCCTAATGATACCTATCAAGATTTGTTTCCTGGAACTACTTAAATAAAGCTACGATGACTTCCACCAGCCCCCTGAAGATGGCTAGGCTCGGAACAGCCTTAATTGATAGATAGATTTGATCAATTGAAAATTTGGCTGCCACGCGCCGTGGTTTTTGCATCGCACCATATGCCGGAGAAGACAAAATAGGATACACTCGGCTCCTAGGAAACGATACGTCCGGAGGAGACAAAACAGGATATGCCGGCTCTAACTCTGGGGAAGTAATAAAACTTAGCGACTTAAGGCACAACGAGACTGATAATCATCCTGAAGTTAGAGAATATTGTTATAAGCGTTATGTGACAACTCAGGGGCTTCTCCATTCAGATTAGAAGATGAAACTAATTAAGATAGAAGTTAAGGGCAGAAAGATATTGGCTGACTAGTTTACTTCAGGTGACTATGTACTCCTTAGTGCTCTGCATATTCCCCAGCCAAATCTCCCAACTCCTGAGTGATAGCCTTCCCATTAACCTCAAATGGTAGACAATCCAATAGTATAAATACCATGCGTCCCGATTTATCCTTAGAACAATTGCGCCATTTGTGCATCGTAGCCCTTTGTACGGAGATATCACCGGGCTTCATGATTCTTGACTCCCCACTGTCGAGGGTTATTTCAAATTCACCCTCAATAACGATTCCGTAATCTATTGACATGGCACGGTGCATGGGACTTTCAACACCTGGAGCGAAGTCGATCAACCGTACTACAGTACCGTTGGGAATGTGTAGACCTGGCTATATATGAGGTCAGTGAGGTCAGTGAGGTTGAGCGGACAGTGTACTACTGCATATGAAGTGCGCAGATTAGAAGACATACTTCGTGCTCTTTAGCATATTTGACATCAACTTCCTTGGCCAAATCTACGGGATTTCCAAGAGTGCTATAGATAATGTTGGCAACCCCTTTACCCTGGACCATCACCTTATGGTGATCTCCGTGATCTGTCGTAATGAAAACTCCTTTCCCTTCCTTATTATGTGAGGTTATGAACCTCTGAGAGGCACGAAGGTCATCAGCTGGGAACTTAGTGATGGGACCGATGTCCAGGTCTTCAGTGGAGCTCATAATCAGATGTTTCGTCAGGTAATTGACAAGAATGCTGAGAGGTAAAGTTCAACGAGACGAGATAGCAAGAGAAAATAACGTTCGAATTCAACATTTTAATATTTAATATTTTGATATTTCTCTGCCATCACTCAGCTAACAGGAAAACTAAGATTTCCTCTTTCATCTTTCCCGAAGAACCGAATCTTTCAATCTAAGTCTGCAGCTGTAAAGTGGATCCCCCGTCTACCATCCAACCGGCTCCCGTAACGTAACTAGATCTAGGGCTGCTCATGAACATCAAAACGTCCGAGATTTCTTCCTGCGTGGCAATTCGGCCGAGGGGTATCACTTTCTTCATCAGAGTACCCAAATTTGGATCGCCGGCTATAGCACGTTCCACCATCGGGGTTTCGACCCAAGATGGACAAATTGCATTGACCCGAATCCCATCTTTGGCCAAATCTAAAGCTGGGAGAGGTTAGCTCGTAGGATGCATATTTGCACAAAACGGCGCTAAAGCAATTACCGTGCTAGAATTGCGGACTCACCTGCGTTACGGGTCAGTCCCAATACAGCATGCTTTGAGGTCGTGTACTGGACAATATTAGGTGTAGCAACGTAAGAATTGCTAGATCCTAGATTGATTATGACCCCGCGGCCGCAGTTTCGGCCTTGAATATTCGAGCGCGAAGGGATGAGGAGAGGATCCTGCTTGCGCATTTGCCTGCTGACTGCTCGGACGCACAAAAGCGTGCCTTTAACGTTGACATCGAAAAATCTCTGGAACTCCGAAATTGATGCGTTCGAGACACTTTGGGGGTCTTGCACTCCGACCTGCCCGCCCCAAATTTGGTTAGTAGGAGGCATGGGGCTGGAGAAGATATGTTGGTCTGGAAGAGGGCGAGTATGGAAGGACACTCACACCAGCGCTGTGAACACTATAGTCAATGCGACCAAACTTGTCAACCACCTGCGCAACCATGTGATCGACGCTCTGGGGATCAGAGACGTCAACGGTAATACTGATTGCTTGGTATTCCGGATTAGTGGCGAGCAATTTACTTTCCTCCATGGCTTTTTCCGCATCGGGCCAGTTGATGTCGGCGAAGGCAACACCAGCTGCACCCTCGATGGCGTATGCTATCCCACAATCCTTCCCAATCCCGCTCCCTGCCCCAGTCACAAGTGCAAAACCTCGGATATCCATAAGGAGTCCTTTTAATACGGTCTGAATCGATTAGGTGGGACTAGTTGTAGAAGGATGGCAATAATTATCTCGTGAGGAATTCTAAGATACTATTTTGCTATATATAAGAATCAAACATGCGGATTTCCTCATTTAGCACTCCCGAGATATGGTATCCAAGCTTGGAAGATTGTGGGGGTAAATGTAGTTCTACAACCCGCTAACGGATATCGAATATTCCTCATGTCTTAAGCTTTTCAAAATGGAACATGCTATTGAAGAGCCAATCCCAAAATGTGCGTGGGAGTAACATATCGCACCAACGGACTGTAAAAGTTTGCGACCCATACCAAAACCATGCTGCCGGGTCCTTCTTCAAGATTTCTTTTACTACTGCAGTAGCGTACTCGTCTGGTGTGATTGTTTCTAGCATCAGTTAGAGGATTCTCTATGGCTTTCAAAATGAAAGGGAACCTCACTAGGGGTACGCGATATGTGAGCTTCAAAATCTGTAGCAAGAGGTGCATAAATCGAGTCTAAAATCAGGTTAGCGCTAACCGCCAATGGTAGGACATTCCGTAGGGCAGACCTTTTGGAAGCTGCCTCTTTTTCACTTTATCACTTTTGAGAATATTTGTAGATACTTCGCCTGATATCACGTTAACAACACGGACTCCAAATGGCTTCATTTCTGTCCGAAGAGTGTTTCCGTAATGATGAAGTGCTGCTTTGCTCGCATTATAACTAGCTCCGTAAACATATGGAACAATTCCCCCGACCGATCCGATATTTACTATGACGCCCTTCGTAGCCACAATAAGCCGATGAAATTCCCCGACCATTCGCATAGGGCCAAAAAACGTTTACCGCAAACATCTTCTGGACTTCTGAAATATCTGTATCTGCTGCTGTCATAGTATAACCTGTACAAAAAGATGTATTAGCCCACAACTCTCTTTATCTTGTTGATCTACACGCACAAATCCCAGCATTATTGATAAGAACTGAGAGGTTGCCATTCGAAACATTTTCGATGGCGCACTTTAAAGAGGAGACATCGTGTTCGTTGGTAACATCGCAAACAATTACTTGCACTCCAATATCTTCCAAGTGTTGTTTATCTTCGAAGGCGAGAAGCGTCGCAAAGACATGAAAGTCTAGTGCAGTCAGTACAGACTGTTCAAGGATATGAAAATAATTGGAATAAGACTTTTGCTTTTCAACTGGCGTGCAAGGGCATGGCCAATGCCGCCTTTGCCACAACCCGTTATCAAGGCAAATTTTGGACTCTCCATCATGTGGATCTTAGTAGACAGTGCTAAGGCTAGGGGAATCTAGTGAAAACACGAACAAGCGAAAGAATTGAATACATTGAAAGAGGAAGACTGCTCAGAAGAAGCAAAGTTAGATACTCTATCCTCGGGTATGCCTAATCAAGAGCAGAATACGGTCGGAGATTCCAAAACAGGCGTTTCTAGATATCCGGCGTTCTTGCTCGATCTCTCGGCTTGATATGACGCATTCTAGAACCTGCAACATATCTAATTTCGACTGGAGCAATGCTTTAATTCGCTAATCCGTAATTGAAAAGCCTTCTCCAACTCTATATCTCTCTACATATATCTCAAGTTCCTGATCACTACCCTTCTATTTGTATAGATTAAGTTACATAACTTTTGCCCCTTAACTTCAATCATTAACGCTAAGTTGTTGGGGCTTCTTTATAATAATACGGCTAAAAGAGGTCAAGGTTGAAAGTTTACCTTAGCTATGGCTCCAACCAGAATCTCCAGCTCCTCTTCCGGCAGCTCAACACCGGATGTTGACCTTAGCTCTCAACCTGAGGCACATCAAGCCACTGAACTTATAGCCATAGTTGGAATGGGTATGATATTAATGAATACCTGTGCCGGTATTTTATGACTGATGTCGCTGAATTTAGGTTGTCGCTTACCTGGACATGTCAACTCAAGTAGCAAGCTCTGGGAGCTACTCGAACAAGAAAAAACAGGACAGTGCAAAATTCCTTCGGGTCGCTTTAATGTCGATGCTTTCTACCACCCGGAAGGCGTTGACCGGCCAGGAAGCATGAACACAGAAGGGGGGTACTTTCTCCAGGAAGACCCGAGATCATTCGACCCTGGTTTCTTCGGAATAAGCCCTCTGGAAGCAACGTACATGGATCCTCAGCAGCGAAAGCTTCTTGAGGTGGTATTTGAAGCGTTTGAAAGCGCTGGCGCATCTCTTGAGGATGTATCTGGACGAAACATTGGAAGTTACGTCGGCAATTTTACGGTTGATTTTCAAGTGATGCAAACTAGAGACCCTGAATATCTCCATCGGTATAGCGCTACTGGAATGGGAACGACAATCTTGGGAAATCGAATCAGTCATGTATTCAATTTGAAGGGACCTAGGTATGCTTATCCGAGAGCAAATTATGGTGTGAAACTGACGCTTGATAGTCTTGTGTTAGATACAGCATGCTCGTCCTCTCTCTACTGTTTACACGTTGCTTGTGCTGCCTTAGAGCGAGGGGAATGCGACGCAGCGGTTGTCGCAGGTGCGAATCTGATTATGTCTCCAGAACAACATCTTGGGACCATGAAAGCTGGGGTTCTGTCTGGCACATCTGCATGCCACACCTTCTCCACCGAGGCTGACGGATATGGACGAGCCGATGGAATTGGGGCCCTATATCTTAAACGCCTTGCTGATGCTATTCGTGATAATGACCCTATTCGTGCCGTTATCAGAGGAACAGCAATCAACTCTAACGGGAAGACGCCAGGGATAACGTTACCATCTTCTGAGGGCCAAGAGGCTGTCATTCGCAAGGCCTATGCAAAGGCTGGTCTAGATTTTTCTAACACAGCATACGTAGAGTGCCACGGAACTGGTACACCTGTGGGGGATCCCATTGAAGTTGAAGGGCTGTCTCGGGTGTTTAGCAACCGCATAGGAGACCCTCTGCTCATTGGCTCAGTCAAAACAAATCTCGGGCACAGCGAGGCGGCGAGTGGGATATCAGGCGTGATGAAGACTGTCTTAGCTCTTGAAACTGGGTTCATTCCGGCTACAGTTGGTGTGAATCAGATCAATCCGAAGATCAAAACAGATGAGTGGAACATTGAAGTCGTCCGAAGCATGACCCCTTGGCCCCTGACCTTCGGCCCTCGGCGCGCAGGTATCAATTCGTTTGGTTATGGCGGTGCAAATGCCCACGCAATTCTGGATGCTGCTTCAGATTATCTTCCATCTCGTGAACCACAGGGTCCGCCGTTGCGAAATAGGTATCTTGTCCCATTTTCTGCCACAAGTGAAGCCTCGCTCAAAGCGAGAGTGGAAGATCTGAACCGATATGTCTCCAAGGCGCAGGTCGACATACGCGACCTTATATACACACTTGGCCATCGACGATCGCATTTCGCTCAAAGAGGATTTATGCTCATAGGCCCTGATAATTTGGGTGAGTCGATCAAGATTGAAAATCTTCGAACACTCGCGGCGTCGCCTTCCTCTTCTCTAGGACAATATGCCTTCGTCTTCACAGGCCAAGGCGCACAATGGCCACAAATGGGTAAAACGTTGTTCGACGAATTCCCTGTATTTGCACGCAGTATCACTGAGATGGACACCGCCTTGAGAAACCTTCCTCACCCGCCAGCGTGGACCTTAAAGGACGCTATTCTTGAGCCGGCAGAGACAAGCAAAATTCACGACGTGACACGATCACAGCCAGCTTGTACTGCCATCCAGATCGCCATGACAAGGCTTCTTGCATCCTGGGAGATTTTACCATCAGCAGTGATAGGCCACTCATCTGGCGAGATCGCCGCGTCGTTTGCGGCGGGAATCATTTCTGCTGATGAAGCAATCACCACCGCCTACTACCGAGGCTACGTCCTGGGCAATCAAAGTATGGACGGTGCTATGATTGCTGTGGGACTTGGACAAAGTGACGCAGAGAAGGAAATTCAATCCTCGTCAGTTCAAGGCCTTGCTGTAGTTGCATGTATAAACTCGCCAGAAAGTGTTACCGTGTCTGGAGATCGTAACGCCGTCGAAATATTGCTTACCAGCCTCACCGCAAGAGGTATATTTGCTCGAAGAGTAAATACTGGTGGTAGAGCATACCATTCTCACCACATGGCCACTATTGGAATCGAATATGAAGAGCTGCTTGAATCTGCGTTGAAAACCCTAGGCCCATCGTTCATAATGCCAACAAAAGGTGCGGTGACCTGGGTATCATCCGTCACTGGCCAAAAGAAGTCCGATATAGTGACGGCTGCCTACTGGAGAGCAAACTTGGAAAGCCCAGTGCTTTTCTCGAACGCCGTTGAAAAGATTTCTGAGATTGGCGAATTTCACTTCATTGAACTTGGCCCACACTCAGCGCTACAAATGCCCATTAAGCAAATCAAGGCTAAACTTAACGCCGACTTTGCTTACTCATCTGCCATTATACGTGGTAAGAACGAAGTCGAATCTATCCTGGGTTTAGTCGGTAGGCTATATCAACGAGGCGATAAGATTGCATGGGCAAATGTAAATGATCTGGCGGGTTCTCCGTGGTCTAACTCCAAATCGAAACAAAAGGTCTTACACGATCTCCCTCCATATTCATGGTCGTATGATAGTCTATTATGGAATGAATGTCGATCGAGTCACGAGTTCCGTCATCGAAAGTATCCCCGTCACGAATTGCTAGGATCGCAAGTTCCAGGGGGTAATGGTCTAGAGAGATCCTGGCGTAATATCATCCGGCTCGCTGACATAAAATGGCTACCCGATCACCAACTAGAAGAAACTATTGTTTTCCCAGGTGCTGGGTATGTCGCCATGGCAATTCAAGCCATCAAACAAGCATTAGGATTCTCTGCATCGCAACAACTTACATTCAAGCTTCAGAATGTCAATATCCTTTCAGCACTGGTTGTTACGGCACAACAAACTACCCAGGCGGAGCTTTTTACAACACTAAGACCTAATGCTATAACCTCCACATCGAACTCGACACATTGGTGGGACTTTAATATCGTTTCGTTTGTAGACGGTATATCGACAACTCGAGCAGTAGGCTCCATCAGTTGTGAGGAGGGATCAACGCTAATCAAGCAGAAATATCAACCAAAACAAGATCTGCTAGAAAAGACGCAGCCCCGAGTGTGGTACCAAAACCTCTGCAGAGTTGGATTGAACTTTGGTCCCGCATTCCAGTCCATCGAGGAGTTTTGGGTCTCCCGAATGAAAGCGCATGACGTTTGCACCGCCAAGCTTCCTCTTCTGCAGGATTGGGAAGAAAGATGGGACGAACATCCAGAATATGTGCTGCACCCCATCACCATTGATGCAATGTTGCAGACAGCGATTGTTGCAACTACCGGTGGCTCTCCGCGTGAACTCAAAGCAAAAGTTCCCGTCACATTCGGCACTATAGTTATTCAAACGCCGCCCGCTTCCTCTTCAAGTAGCTCTTGGTACATTGACTCCGAGGCTAAGGTCGTCGGTTTCGGTACCGCTGAGATTAATGCGGAATTGAGAACAACTCAGGGCGAGGTTGTGGCACAGATCAGTAATGTCAAGCTTGCCCCGTACAATGCCGGCTTTCAGTCGGAAGAGAGCGAGAAGCGCCACCCAATGTTACGAGTCCTATGGAAGCCAGACGTCCATGGCCTGGGTCTAATGCCCGAGAGTGCCTTTTCTCGGTACTTAGAGGCTTTTGCCACTGAGGCACACTCCGAAGTTGCTGATGAGGGCCTTCTCAAGATGGGAGCGGCACTAGACTTGCTCTCACACAAGAACCCGGCGCTTCGCATCCTGGAGTTGGGCAATAGGGTCCACCAGATTACGAATGCAACCATCGACCTGCTTAAGGGAAACACTGCCTTTCCTCGAGTCCTAAAATATACGGTAGGGTATGTTTCAGAAGACGGTAAACTTTTTGGGTCGCAAGTAGACCTTGGAAAGGGTCTCCAAGACTCCCCGGAAGCTTTCGAGGAGATCACATCTCAAACTTTTGACGTCGTGTTACTTCCAGGAATCGAAGCTACAGATTCATATCTGACCACTAGACTCTCTTTGATAACAAGTTTTATCTCGCCTGGGGGTGTTCTCCTTGCTTTGTCCCCATCTGCAGGAAATTTTCACTTATCAGAGAATGAATTTGAAGCCATTACGTGCACTCTGCACTCTGGTACGGGACGGGTCATTTTGGCCCACTCGGTCCGAGAGAACAAAAACCAGCTAAGCACTAAAGGTTCTGCAGTCATTGTTGTTGACCGCGGCATCAATCCAGTGAGCAAAGCTCTTGTAGAAAAACTGTCTGTACTAACTGGCCATACAATCCCTCGTCTGTCTATGAATGAAATATCTTCCCAAACCATTCCTTCGAAATCGATTGTCTTTTCACTGCTTGAAGTTGAAACTCCCCTTCTTTCTGGATGCAATGACTATGAAATGGAAAAAGTTAAGATTATCACCGATAATGCAAGCAAGATTATTTGGGTTACAGGGGGCAATTTACTTAAGGCTAAGGATCCAAGATTTGGCTTAGTGAACGGTCTCTCTCGGGCCTTGATGATGGAGCAGCCATCTCTCACATTTTTCACCTTTGACATTGACAACGTCAATGTTGAACCATACTCTACAGCTAATAATATCCTTTCGACACTCTCAGCCAACCAATGCTGTACAGATTATGAGTTCATTCAGCAAGAGGGCGTCGTACATGTCAGTCGATTCGTACCTGATGATGGTCTTAATAGCGCTTTCAGACAGAAGCAAGGCGATGAGATTCTGAATATTTCTCTGGAGGAAGCCAAGCCAGCACAGCTTTCAATATCGGAAGCTGGGAATTTCGACTCGATCCATTTTAAACAGATCACACTTCCGCAGCTGCTTGAGCCCAATACCGTACAAGTTTCTGTCAAGACAGTGGGGTTAAATGCAAAGGACTATTATGTTCTTGGCGGCAAGACTGAGACTAAAGATGCCACCTGTATGTTGGAATTTTGTGGTGTGCTTGAAAGGGTCGGATCCGAAGTCCATGATCTAAGTCCTGGCGATAGGGTGGTAGTGATGGCTCCTAGATTTTTTCGAACCTCTGAAATCATTCCGGCTTGGGCATGCAAGAAACTCCTCCCCGATGAGCCATTTAACGTTATGTGTACACTGCCTGTAGTGTATGCAACGGCTCTATATGCGCTCAGAGATAGAGCTCATATTCAACCGGGAGAGAGTGTTTTAATTCACTCCGGAGCTGGTGGGGTAGGTATTGCCGCCATACAGGTTTCCCAACAAGCAGGCGCAGAGGTAAGTTGAGCGGATATGAATATATGAATTACGTTGGAAGAAGCTAACCAGTTCAGATCTTCACTACTGTCTCCAGCGAAGCGAAGAAAGACTATCTGGTCAACAAATTTGGGATCAAGAGAGAGAACATCTTTAGCTCTCGAGACACTTCGTTCCTCCCCGGGATACTTGAAGCAACCGGCGGCCGAGGAGTTGACGTCGTCCTCAACTCTCTTGTTGGTGAGCTGCTCCATGCAAGTTGGAAATGCTGCGCTTCATTTGGAAGATTTGTCGAGATAGGCAAAGCAGACCAGGTACAGTGTGGCAAGCTCGAGATGGAGCAGTTTCTTCAGAACGCAACATTTTCCGCATTCGATCTAAGCAGCATGTATTACCACGCAAATGCCGCATACCACAACAAATGGGCTAGCCTGCTCAATGAAGTTATTGAGCTGTATCGAGCCNAAAAAAATTGCGAAAATCGAGCCACTCGAGGTATTCGATGTGGCTGAGGTTATTCAGTCATTACGATTCTTCTCTTCGAGAAACCGGATGGGCAAAGTTGTGGTCAGTCTTGAAAATGCAGGATCTAAACTACAGGTGCGGCCGCAAAAGTATAAGACTAGCTTCAGTCCCGACAACACTTACATTATGGTGGGATGCCTCGGTGGACTTGGGAGAAGTATGGCAAAATGGATGATCTCCAGAGGCGCTCGAAAGTTCAGTTTCCTAGGAAGATCTGGTGCAGACAAGCCCTCTGCACGATATCTGATTGAAGATCTTGAGCATAATGGCGCAATTTGTACCGTTGTCCGTGGAGATGTCTGCAATTTAGAAGACGTACAGAGCGTCGTTGATAGCGTCGAGGGCCAGATTGGTGGTGTTGTGCAAGCAGCAATGGGCCTTAACGTAAGTTATCCCGGCCGAAGTATCTAAAGGGAAATTTTGCTAAGGCTAATTATTTTCTTAGGAATCATTGTTCACAACTATGTCAAACAATTATTGGCATACGGGTATCGGTCCAAAGGTCCAAGGAACGTTAAATCTACACCAAGCCATCAAAGGGAGAGACAGACACTTGGAATTTTTCTTGATGACCAGCTCTATATCGGGAAGTGTGGGAACGGCAACAGAATCAAACTATTGTGCCGGAAACTACTTCTTAGATTGCTTTGCACGCTTCCGCCAGTCTCAAGGCCTTCCTGCAACTGCTATTGGTCTAGGTATGATCTCTGAGGTCGGATATCTCCATGAAAATCCAGAGATTGAGCAACTCCTGCTTCGTAAGGGTATTCAGGCTATCAATGAAGATGAACTTCTTCAAATAATTGACATTGCCCTCTCGGACGGAAGTAGAATACGGATACCTCATGCATTCGATTCACTTGCTCATTCCCATATACTAACGGGCTTAGAGCCTTTCGGACTGAAGGCGATGCGCAAGAAAGGATTCGAGGGTACTAATCCAACCCTGAACGATCCACGAGCTGCAGTTCTAGCCCGCGCACTTGATGGAGAAAGTGATCTTGCCTTAAAAGGACAAACTGGGAGGTTTCCGGCAGACGTTTCCGCACAGATTGAGAATGGTAGCACGCTATCTGCTGCCATGCTCCACTTTATCTCCAAGAGGTTCAGTAACCTAGTTCTCATTCCTCTTGACAAAGTCGATGTTGCAAAGTCTTTGGCAGGTTATGGAATGGACAGTATGATTGCAGCAGAGTTTCGAACTTGGTTCTTCCAGTCCCTAAAGGTCGATATACCGTTCTTAGAGCTGCTCAGCAAAACTGTCACCTTGAATAGTTTGAGTCAGGCAGTGATCACTGAAATAGATGGGGAGGCTTGATGCAGATAGATTAAACTTAAATTTTCCCACTTGTTTCTCAATAAAAACATCAGCTTGATTTATGCAAACTGAGTCTCAGCTAGTGAAGCTTGAGAGACAACTTCTACTTGAGCGGTGATGGCTAGTTAGATTATTCTTCAAGAGGATTTTAGACTGTTCAAGGAGCGTGGAGCGAACTGCACCATTTAACTTGATTAGAGTCCCGAGAGAATTGTTTTAGTTGATGCAAAAAATTAACAAGTAAATAGATATCAGAAATATGTCACCTAAAAAATAAATGAAGAAAAATATAATAGACTGACTATTTTGATTTAGTTTAAAGATTGTAATTTTAATTAAGATTGTCTGTTTTATATAGTAATTTGATGAAATTTATAACAACCATTTCAATATTCATTCCTTTAATTTGTTTAATCTTTATTATATATTCATTGTTTAAATATTCTTGTTCAGTTTTTGAATATTCTAATGGTAAAGTATATAAAATTCATACTATGCCAATTCCGGCTTTGTAGGTAGTTCTGGAGCTCGAANTTTCCACCCGTATCAGGATAGTGGAAATGTGAGAAGATACAAGAATATGAGACTAAAAGACGATCTCTAATTCTTCTTCTAAATGGAAAAACTGGCAATCTTCGTCTGGTACCCCGTTGATGTGCTGTACAATCGCGAACGATACGGGCTATTCGGAAATCGTCAGTCTATGGTCATTACCTAAGCTCTGCGAAAAGCTACCACGAGTGCCATAACACCTAACGATGATGCTTACTTGGTCAATTACACTCATTGGCGCGTGCCAGATACCCGGATTATAACAAACTCCTTGCTTATCACTCGCTATAAAACCGCACAATCGATCCATATTGGGAGTATCACCCTCCTCGGTCACAACAACCAGATACTTGATATTAGCACCCATAGGCACAAAAGATTGGGTCGAATATCTGTGTCTCTCCAAGGTCTTGACTTTCAGAACCCGCTTAGCTCCGTGACCCATATTCTCAGTCACTCCATTCCAAGGTTGAACTTCTCGGGGTCTTGCCAAAGATACGTTGAGGACTGCCCGAGCAGGCATCTGACTTGGCGCTCTAGCATAGAGATTCTGTGTCGGAACTACCTCTGGTGTTCTGCGTGCCGTCCCATTGTTGACACTAACAGTCCTATCATTCACAACATCGGTTGAGATAATGCCGCCGTATGATGCGTATTCAACTTCCGTGAGCGGCTCACAGTGGATTGTTCGTGCCATCTTCCAAATTATCCAAGGTAGGCTTCGCAGCTGGTGTGGTGGCACTTTTAAGGGAGCAGAGGTCCTGAATCGGATGAGGCGACACTTGTGGATGACAAGTGGATCATTTCAGAAGTGGGAACAGATGCCCGATCTTTCGGCGCTTCCTTCTGACTCGACCGTCGGCCAAACCCCTTCCTCGCCGGAGCATTTCTACTAATTATTGTATCCTTCCGTTTTCCATAGAGATCCTAGACACCAACAATCCCATTCATTGTCGGGCTGCCAACGAAAAATGTCGGAAGTGCCGCAATCAAGATCTCGCCATCGTTCAGTGAAGAGGCCGAGGGTCTTGATCGCGTGTCAGCGCTGTAAAGCTAGGAAGACAAAAGTGGGAGCTCTTGGCGCAAACCGAAGCGTTGCATTGACTAATTTTCTACAAGTGCGATGGGACGCGTCCAGTATGCAGAAGTTGCAACAAAGCTGGTTCGGGTTAGTCTACTTCTGGTGTTCGAGTTGTGTCATGATATTGACGAATTCTATAAGCTTGTGTCTGGATCCGAGCTGTACTACACGGGGTTTCTGTAGAGGGTCAGGGCGAGCCGCCCAACTCAAGGTTAGCATGCTGTATCCTCGAATACTTGGAGTTGAACCTGATCTGTGCAAAGTTACGTGTCCCAACTTGAGGACCGAGTAGCTTCTCTTGAAAGACTTCTCCAGTCTCAGCTTCCGAATCTGGCGGAGGACCATCTTCAAACGCTCTCAACGTCGATAGTTCCGAGGCAAGTACCAAACAATGACGGTAGTATGCCTGAAGAGGGTGACGGCACGTATAGCGCGATTGCAAACGGTGTGGGATTCCTAAGCTTACGAGCAGCTGCTGAACCATACTTTGTGGGCTCTACTTCTGGTTTCCACTTGGCGAGGATGGTTCACCTCATGCTGTCATCTTCGTTCTCAACCCTCGCCCGTCAATCGATGGACTTTGCATCACCCAATACTTCTTTGCTCACCTCAAACTGGGAGGCGATTGAGTCCGCAAAGATAGCCCAAGACCCTCCGCAGCACATCGCCGATGAGCTTGTTGCTCTCTACTTCAGCAGGATCCACTTACGATATCCCCTTATTGATTGGGTTGCCTTTCGTAGAACATACAAGCGTAAACACGAACTAGAACCCAGCAGACGTTCAGATCGAATGCGCCTTTTTGTCCTTCACATGGTATATGCTATGGGAGCTCGTATTCTTGAACTCAATTTCAGGAGAGAATATGACGTTAGTCCAGAGGTAGGTTAGTATCTATCAGCTTCGAGTTTTACAACCTGACAGTAATGGCTAGTCGCATTATGCAACTGCATTGCAATATCTGGACGCATCCCTGGAGATCCATGGTGTTGAGAATGTTCAAGCCCTTCTATTGCTTTCCCTCTTCTCACTCAGGGCATCTGAATCACTTGGTACACTTGGTGGATGGCATGTGTTAGGACTCGCGATGCGAGTTTGTACCGAGCTAGGGCTCCATCGAAAGGTTCATTATGGCATGGCTAAGCAATGCGATCCATACCTTATGGAGATCAGAAAACGGAATTTCTGGAGTGCTTATCTACTTGATCGATCACTCTGCATAACCTTAGGAAGGCCCTTTGCCATTGCAGAGCATGATATTGATGCGGAGGTTCGATACCTTGTGCTAGCGTCCTCCGAAGAGAATTAAACTAACCATGCCAGCTACCATTGGATATTGACGAGGGAGAAGACGATGCTGAAATTGTCCAAGATACCCATCAACAACAATTCGCCGAGCGGGGTCCCCTTACGTCTGCGGCTCCCCAACCAACAAACCTTTCCTCATTCGTTCACATGTGTCGTCTGCGTCGCATCGAAAGTGGAATTCAGCATGATATATATGGAGCAGATGTCAATATCAAATACCTTGTAGGCCATCGATACGAGGTGATTGACAAATATATCAGCAAATTGGATTCCTGGTTCGACACAATCCCTTACAAAGAAAGCATAACATCCCGCGGGAAATCAGATAAGACTGTTTACGACTGTTTTGAGTATTCTCAGATTTGCTATAGTAAGACTATGCGACTTCTTCTCCAGCCGAGGATAGCAGCATTGAGTACACCATGCGATTACGATCCTTATATTGTTGTCTGCGCCAAAGCATGTGGGGACATATGCAAGTACTATAAAATTATACATCAAGCGCATCCATTGTCTTATAATCTTCTAGCACTGCACTCAGTGTTTACAGCTGGTACCACATTACTTTACTGTGTGTGGATTTACCGAGACCTGCTCAAGCAGTCTGTCATGAACGATGTGAGGGCCTGCTCCAATGTTCTATTTGTCATCGCAGAACGATGGCCAGCTGCGGAGCAATACAGAGATGCTTATGAAGTTTTGGCAAGTCATATGCAAGACATGTTTTATTCAGATAAACAGGAAATCAACAAGCTGTCATTACCAGCTGATAACGTGGGCTATGATTTCTCCAGGAATATTCTGAGTATTCAGCAGGGGGCCACTGGTATTAATGATGTGGAGTTCTGGACTATGTACAACAACCTGGTCGCTGAGAACTGGAGCGACTTCATCTCCACTCAACCATCTCACAACTGGGTCAATCAACAAGCACCATCTGACCAAGTCGTCCCTCAACAGGCCAATGTCTTTCAGAGTTGAATTGAACTGTAGTTAAATCTTAAACAATTGAACCTTGATTATATGGAAACTTCTCTCGCCAATGTAGCGCAATATCCTTTCTTGTTGCGACCCAGACATCCGGTTTTGAAGAAATATAATCAACGAAATTCCTAACTGCAGCAAATCGTCCGGGTTTCCCGCTGATTCGGCAGTGTAGACCTATAGACATCATCTTTGGCGTACCTCTTTCGCCCTCTTCATAAAGAATATCGAACGCACTTTTCAAATACTCCTCAAAATCCGAGGTAGTGCTCCAGCCAGAAGCCGTGTGGTACTTCACATCATTACAATCGTAGCTATATATGGGCGGATCATATCAGCTGAGGGTTCATCACTTTCGATTTGAGGGTGAAGATATACCTATATGGAATCATGAGCATTCCTTTAGGATTATCAGAGTGTTTCTCAGCAGGGACATCCACCCAGAATGGCAAGTCGTCCGAGTAAGTGTCACTTTCATATAGTAATGGAACCTTCATCTCCTCGCAGACCTCGTGAATGATAGCTTTTGAGTAAGGTGAGATTGCACCATAATACCATCCTAGTGGATAAGCACCCGTGGTCTTCTTGATTGACTGTAATTGCCGAATGACATATTCTTTCTCTAGCTCCGCCGTCATTCCCATGTAATTGACCCATCTGCACATTCCCAAGTTAGCAGTCCATGTGGATGTATATATGATTCTTGAAGCAGAACATACCGATATCCATGAGAAGCAACCTCATGGCCGTTCTTTGTGAATGCCTTTGCAACTTCTGGATTCTTTTCAAACGCTTGCCCAACCGCATAAGCTGTCACAGGCAAAGAATACTGCTCAAAGCAGTTCAGCAGCCGCCACACTCCAACTCGCGAACCATAATCGTAATCACTCTCGGGATTCAATGATCGAGAGCCTATTTGAGCGGGTTTGCTATCAGACTGCTCCCACAGCCTACTTTCTGATTGCGCATCGCCATTTTGGGTAGTCCTTTCTGATCCCTGCAATGCGTTCAGGATAAGATGGTCAAAATATTATAGGAGAAGTTGATATACCTCTTCATAATTGATTACAAAAGATACAGCAATTTTAGCACCGTTCGGCCACTGCGGATTAAGAGATTTGCGCCCATATCCAATATGATCACGTGGAAAATCATACTTAGTTCCTTGCAAAGGGTCGATATTCACCGGATCAAGAGATGCGGCGCTGCCGTCTGGGTTGTGCGTGACCATGACTACTTTGAAAGTATCAGAGAAGAAGAGACACTTAAACGTATGCACATTCGAGGATACTTTATTATTATTGTAAGGGACATGTCTTGAGTAATTATAGTTTCAAGTCATGAATGCTGAACTTGCTCGTGCAGTGCGTATTGCTTCCTCGGATGTTCCGAATTCGGTCAGCTACTCCGTACTGTAAACTATCCCCCGAAGGCCGTTTTTAGCGTCGTTGCCTTAGGCTTAAAGTAATTCTTTGGTGTGACTAGTCAAAGAGAGGTTTTGGGTGGATAATATTCCTGGACGTAGATTTTGCCTGGCAAGCTCAACCAAGCGGCCGAGGGGATAGCTTCACAGATAAGGAATCGGCTCATCCGACGGCTGTAAGGTTACCCGACGATGCCACCTCCATTCCCATTTATTTGTTGACACCGTAACTTGGTCTATAGAAAATTGTCGAAGAGGTGAAGACAGTAATGACCTGTGGTCCCAGATCCTTGGTTCCTTAGGTTAGCATCCTTATTTTAAATCCCAGTTCTGCCCTAAGCTTTACGTACCGCACTTGCGTATATGAGTTCACCTTGACCCACATTTCTCACGGCTCATCCGATCCGACCTTTTCTCTATCTTCTAGCGTATTGTAATAGAGCAAGCAGATGGACCATCCGTCAAAGAGATGGGTTAATTAACCACGATATATATATGGCTATTCGGTGTCAAAGGTTTTCCTTAAATCCACTCCAAAATTATCATATTGGTCGTTTTGCGATCAATTCAAGATGTCAGCCATCAAGAAGTTAGATAACATTTTAAGAACGAAGGAAAGTATTTTTCGAGAGTTTCAAGTAGACAATAAACTATGGGGAAATGAGGATCTCGATCCAACGCCGTAAGTCTTTAAATCTTTAGCATCGTTGTCTCAAGCATATCTGACGGGCTCTCCAGGCCTTCGGCACGCCTCTGGACACACTGGAACTACTTCGCTTTCTTCTGGGCCGTGTCTTTCAATCCGATTGCTTGGAATACAGGGTCTAGCTTGATCAGCCTGGGCTTGGTAAATTTTGATTCTTTGCATATCTATTTGATAGCGAGCTAATTAGGCAGTTATGGTGGCAAGCTACATTGGCAGCAATAGTTGCAACCATGCTTACAGGCACAATGCTGATGCTCAATTCCCGCGGCTCCTCTGTCTACCACATTGGATACCCCGTCTACGTTCGCTTGTGCTCCGGCATGTATGGGTCGCTCTTTTTTGTCTTTATCCGTGGCATTGTTGCAATATTCTTCTTTGGAACTCAATCATATTACGCGGGGCAACTAATGAGCGTTTTGCTCCGCTGTGCCTTCGGTCATAAATGGACAAACGTGCAAAATCACCTGCCAGCTTCCTCTGGAACAACAACAAAAGGGATTACGGCATTCTTTGTATTCTGGTTCATTCAACTAGGGTTCATGTTGATCCATCCTTCGAGGTCCAGGTGGCTATACACCATCAAAAGTGTTCTCGCACCACCTGTTTTGATCGCTACTTTTGGGTACATTGTCGGCAAAAACGGTGGTTTAGGCGATACGTCGAGGCTTGGTGAGACAGTGACTTCATCCTCAGCACTAGGGTGGGCATTTATGACGGGCATCAACTCTGTTGCTGGAAGCATCATACCAGAGGTTACCTCAAATCCAGATTTGGCAAGATATGCTCGCCATCCCCGTAACACTACTTGGCCACAATGGTTTGGTGTGGTAATTGCGAAGTCATTTTGTACCTTTCTAGGTATTGCGTCATCTAGTGCTGTCAAAACGCTCTGGGGAACAGCGTACTGGAATATTTGGGATCTATATTCCGCCATTCTAGATCATCATTGGAATACTGGAGCAAGAACAGCTGTCTTCCTTGCTTGCTTGGTTCAGATTTTAGCCGTTGTTGCCACAAACTTGGCTTCCAACGCACTCCCCGTCGGCTCAGACTTGAGTGGTCTTTTCCCAAGATATTTCAAGTAAGCAATTCTAATAATCACATGTGAACAAGACTGACATACTTACAGCATTATTCGTGGACAAGTCCTATGTGCACTTCTTTCTTTGGCTACGGTCCCCTGGAAAATTGTTGCCTCTGCAGCTAACTTCTTGACATTTTTGGGTTCTTACGTGTGCTTTCTCTCTCCCCTAATCGCAATCATGATGTAAGTCTCTTTCTCGCATTGATCCAATCCACCTCTCACAATCTCTAGCGTTGATTACTTTATCATACGCAAAGGCAATATACACATTCCGTCACTCTATAAAGGCAGCTCGAGCAGTCCTTATTGGTACTACGGTGGCTTTAATATTCGTGCCTTTGTAGCATGGGTTATTGGCGTAGCTGTCGTTATCAACGGTCTTGCGGGAGCTTTTCAAAAAGATTACAACATTGGAAGCAAGCACTTGTATTCACTTGGCATGCTTCTATCTTTTTCCGTAGCGGGAACTCTCTACTATGCTTTCAACCTGATTTGGCCCGTGAAGATCTATCCAGCTGAGCATTTTGATGCACCGAGAACAAGAGAGTGTATGAAAGCCACAGACGGGTACTTTCCAGATGACGATGTTATTGTGGGAACGGATCTCAGTAACGGTCATGATAGTATAACGCAGATGGAAAGGGAGGAGAATGTGCTGAAAGCTTTGGTATAATTAGTAGCAAGCTTGCCGCTTCGGAAGCTAATATTGTAGTATTCAGAATCAGCTTAGAATAGCATATCTCCTAACTGCACAAATAATTACTCGACTAATAAACTCATGCTTAATTCTGCGTCTTCGTGGAACATCAATAATAACAGATATTTTAGTACATTTAAGGGAGAATCTAGTTAACGAGCGATCTAAGGACATTGTAATAAGGTTTTGCTCTAGGGGGCGGAACATGATTGACATGTAATCATCTTCCGATGTCTCGATCTGCCCTCTTTTGATCCAGAGTCGACATGCTTTCCCATGACTGGAATCGCTCAATACAAACTCAGAGAGATTCGTATGAGCGAATGTCACAATGTCGAGCCATGTGATCGGTGTGCTTGCTCCAATGCTGATTAACCCTGATTAAGCCATCAAAGGGGTTTTCGAAATGCAGATTATCAAGTTTTTATTACTTACTAGAGGGGCCTAAAAAGGTGAGCTAGAGGATGAAACGTGATTGTCTATGTTGCCCGAAGTAGAAAAAGTGTCGTACTAGTTCTGATAGGTTTTGTTGTACTTGAAGATTTGCTCTTTATATTCAACCGTCACAAGAGGAATGCACACNAAAAAAGAATCACAGCGAGCGGAATGTATCATAAGAGGGAAACATCTTAGAAGAATTATTACTCAAGATGGTGCGTTGCAGTTGAACCCATAAAAAGTAATCAGATATGAAGAATGGAATTGGGATTGCATATCTATTGTTTCTACAGTTACATACTTCGCCATATACAAAGGTATTCACATCGAGGTCATGTTTGTGGTATGCATGGAGAGATGTTTACGATATCAGTTTTCTCGGCATGTATTATTTAGGACAAGTTGCGGAGGGTCCCAAGGAGGAAAGGCCGAAAGCTAGCGTCCCGACCCGTCCAAGCCACCTGAGAAAACAAACTTGACAATAACGATATTGGGCCCGGTCCCGACCGAGTTTTGCAGTAAATTAACGATATTGTTGTATAGCCAAGCAGTCCTGCAAGGATTCTTTGCATGGGATATCGTTATATTGGCCCTCCTACAACGATCAGTCTAGTCCTAATTAGGTATAATATGAACGATATCTCTTAAAATATAAGGCATAAAATAGCATTGGAGTATCAATTATCATAACAATACCTTAACTGTAACGATATATTGGTCGGACCTGAGCGTATCGGTATAGTTGGGTTATACTGTAGAGGCAAATGAAAATCGTAAAAGTGGAGATGTCGGCATAGAGCCCACGAGCCCGGATACTTGTCTCTAGAGAAGGTACGACTGATCGGTGCGTCGTAGATAGGAATTATATAAAGGCGCCGTATTCACACGAGCAACTGGGAAGAAGTGCTGTGAACACTTCGTTCTCTCATACTTCACTAGATTATCTTTCATCTCTAATTCTCTGTCCGTACTTCAAGTGTCAAGCATGTGGATTTCTAAACCTGTCCTAAGTAGCCTAGCTGCCCTCTTCCTGTCAGGGCTAGCAATCGCGTCAAGCCCCAACTCGATCCAGAGTCTTATTCCTGAACTTTCACCTAGTGCCGAGGTTTTCTACCTAACTGACTCGAACTGGATCAACGAGACTATCCAGAGATGGACTACAGTTGGCGAGCCGACGTTCTTTGCCTCTATCAAGCCATCTCTGGTTTCGGATATTCAGACAATTGTGAGTTTATTTGCTAGCTTTCTGTTGCATACATGGTTCCTGCTATCCGTTATAACTAGAATATCAATTAACTGCCTTTCGTCTAGGTGAAATTTGCTGGAGGGAATAATATCCAGTTCCTTGCCATGGGTGGTGGTCATGGGTACACCACCACCTACCATTCCCTTCAATCTGGACTTGAAATCGACCTGAGTGCATTCAACACGGTCTCGGTTGATGTTGTGGCCAGTACAATGACTATTGGTGGAGGAACCAAATTCCGGGATCTCTTCCAACCCTTATTTTCAGTTGGAAAGGAAATCCAGACTGGTTCAGGATCATGCGTAGGCGTGGTAGGCGCCACACTTGGAGCTGGCGTTGGTCGGTACCAAGGACTCCACGGTCTGATTATTGATGCTTTGCAGTCTGTTGACATGATTATTGCGAATGGGTCTCTCATCACGGCTTCCCAAACTGAAAACTCTGAGCTCTTCTGGGGTTTGAGAGGAGCTGGATTCAATTATGGTATTGTTGTTAAAGCAACTTATGAAGTCCATAACTTGACAAACAATGGCTCTGTCTTGAACGCCGACTTCAAATTTGCCCCGAGTTTGAACGGTACCTACTTTGAGCTTCTAAAGTCCTTCGAAGGAAAAATTCCAGCACCATTATCGCTCTTTACTCTGGTTATTTGGGACGAAGTTTTTGGAGTAAGCCTCGACTCCCTATATTTGTGACTGTTAGTTAACCACTATGATATGAAGCCGGTCATTATCTTGAACGCTGCATATGCAGGCCCAGAGGAAGAGGGCCTTGCAATCCTCAAGCCATTTATCGACCTCCAATATTTAGAGCGCAACCTGACCCAACTCACTTGGGATGTTCTCGACAGCTCTGCCGGCTTTGGCCTCGATGCCGAATTCTGTATCACCGGCGGTCTGCATAGTCTGTGGGCAGTGGGTGTTGCTCAGATTCACGTCCCAACCCACATCGCATTCTTCAACAGCATTATTAGCTTTCTTGATCAATACCCTGATGCACGCACTACCAGCTATGAGATCGAGTTCTTCGCTACGCAAGCTGTACAAGCTGTGCCCGACGATGCGACAGCTTATCCCTACCGTGATATTGCAGCCCATGTGTATGTTGATGTCTTCGAGGCTATGATGCTCTGTTTTCTTTGCCTTTATATGAAGTGGCACTAATATTGAGCTGCACAGGATGATTACTTACGGGTACGCAAATGACAACCTTACTGACACGGTCAACGCGTTAGCGGACAAGTGGACTGCAGCTTTCACTGCTACAAGTGGTTTCGATTCGCTCCAGGTTTACGTGAATTACGCACATGGAACTGAGGGCCTCTCAGCTATGTATAGCGATAGAAAGCTTCCACGTCTTCTTGCATTGAAAAGGGAGTGGGATCCCAAGGGACTCTTTAGTTTCAATAACCCGTTGCTTATCGGAAATGCAGCATGAATCATCATTGCTTACGCAAACAGCGTTTTAAGATGACGTATCCCATTAAAGTCTTCTACTCTAAGTTACTTGAAGTCAAATACGAAATACAACATTTAACAATCGTTTATCTTTTAAAGAACTTCTTTATTATTGTGGTAGAGAATTCTTGTTCTCTACGTACGTACAGAGACCCTGCACCCCAGATATCCCCACACTTTAGCATTTAGTAGTAGCAGTGGTAGTTACCATAATCAAGGCTTCCTTTCTCCTATTTTACCGCACCTTGTCATTTGATTAGTTGATTGGTGGCTCAGCTACACTTTACGGCCCCACATATGAGCCCCCTGAACCAGCACTGCAGAACATGCCTACTGGGTGACCTGCATCCCCAGCACTGGCTAAGCCTTGTAAAAACTCGTTAATGAAATCTGGTATCGTTAGGTATTATTTTTACTCTAAGGGTCTTAAATTTGAGGTTCTACCGTAGTAACGATAATAGACAAGCCTCCTTCCCTTCTATTCTACTGAAACCCACCTTCTGATTAGTGTTGAACGGGTCAATGGCGCCGATCGTAATAGGTTCCCATAGAATATATTGAAATTAACTACTGAATTAACTACTGTACCGTGGGTAAGTATGGCCATATATAGACTCCTACAGGCTATTGGGAGCCGGTCTCGGATCCCACTTTATGGCCCTGTATAGCTAGCTGAATATTTAGTTATATCGCAAATATGGCCTGTAATCGTCGGGCCTCAGGCAAGCGCATTGCCCGACAAAACTCGCATTCGCTCGTAGTCGGTGGAAGCGAGTGTGGCCGCAAAGCGAGTGTGGCCACTTCTTTTTTTTGTATGGTAAACGCACACAAATTAAATACACCCCACCATCACTTCTTTCCTCTGAATATATCCTTTGCTTGCGCAAACATGTC